>JBCJKH010026786.1:8236-25968 GCA_039877255.1 Loriculus beryllinus
CCTGTGTTTTAGTACAGCTGAACCAAGCCAATGTCCTCAGTCTGAGAAACTGCACAATACTCATTCTGATCATTAATCTTTCTCTGCATCTTATGCCTTAAGTGGTTTCTGAGGAGGTTTGGGTTGGTTGGTTTTTTTTTTTTTCCCAAGAATACAACTTTGCACAGCACAAAGGAAAACATTCATCCAGCAACACCAGTAACTGTGATAGTGGCTCATACAACTCGCATCCTTCCAGCCTCTACCTGCTGCTATACAGACAACAGTGATGGCCCCTTGGAGGCAGTGGCTCTCCACAGTGTTACAGGTGCTTCTCTTCACCAGGGCTGGGAAATCTGCAAGTATGATCTCTGAGACCCTGGTATCAAATTCAGTCTCTGGGGTTTTGTGAGCTCAGGTGGCCAGCTCACATTTAAGCCCAGGCCCTCTACATGAAGATCTGACTGGGGTTTGCAAGACGGAGAGCAAGGAAATGTAAATGCAGGGGAGAAGCCCCATGGTTTACATTACCCCTTTGCTCACCCAGGACCAAGACACGCCACTCACAGATCTGAGGAGTCCCTGCAGCGCTAGCAGTGGTTCAGTTAACGTTCTATTAAAGGAGGTTCTATTAAATGTCACTGTATTTACACTAAAAGGATTTATCTGAAAACAAAATAAAACAAAACAAAAACCATGGAAAACCTACTGATCTCTACAGCCTGAATAAAAAAGTGCCTCACACTGCTTCTTCCCTCTGTGAAACATGACATGTGGCCTGGTCATTTGATTTTCCATCCAAAAGCCCTGTCCTCAAGCTCTATTTTCTTAGGCACACTTACATTTAATTAAAAGGAAACTATCAGACATAAAAATAACCCTCTTAGATATGTTGTATAGGCTTGCTCATGATTTCTCCATTACAATTTCCTCCAGGATTCCACCCTAAACTGAGACCCGGTGTGATGCAATACCACTTTCCGCACAGAAGATAGGGTAATGTTGGCTTGACAAGTGAAATTAATGATTGCATTCCATTAATTTTGAGTCATGTGCCCAGCCCATGGAAGCACAGAGAACCTTGTGAAAAACAAACTCACTACATTGTACTGTAATATTATTCTTGGCTGGAGTTTCAGGCAGCCTGCTGGGGTCCTCCTGAGCGGCCGAGTTCCACAGCGGTTTCTCCACTAGCAATGGCAGAGCAGCTGCCGCTTTCTGAGAGAGAAATAGAGGCTCAGTCTTCATCTGGGACTATGATAAGGACAGCAAGGGCCTCCTTGGGATCTTTAAATGCAAGCATGATTTGGGAGGGTGGTGGCTTTCAACACTTTTGAGTGTTGAGCTCCAATTACATATTTACTTGCAAGTGCTAAAGGACCGTTTAGAGCATTTCCTGTGCAAAAGTGAATTCCTGGAGCATGTCATAGGAAGGCTGTGGCAGTGAAGGGACTTTGCTCCTTCTGAGAACAAAGTGACCTCCATAAAGGCCCTGTGACCACCACATGAAATCTTCTGCACCGCAGCATTCAGCTGAAACCTCCTGGTGGTATCTTTCCAGTAGTAAAAAGGAATGGCTCAGCGTGACTCAGAGCACAAACACTGCCCATCCCAAATGTTGTATTAGAGTTTTGAGTATGAGTCAGCCCAGTTTCCTCTGGGGGATACAATTACTGTCAGCAAGCGTCTGCTAAGCAAGGCTCTGCTCAGGGATCATATCCACGGGTTTCTCCCATGGGAACCCATGCTGGAGACACCGAGGAACAGTGCTGGACAGGCATCATGTCTATAAGTCCATGACTCATGGCGGTGGCTGTCTTGCAATAATGACTTCAGCAAACCATGGGACACTGATGCGGATCTACCAGACTCAGGGAGAATGGGATAAAGCTGAGCTTCTCAGGATTGTCCATAGGCTGACCTTGTATCATGATGAAAAGGTGGTTTGATCCCTTCTTCAGTAAGGCAGAGACAACTAAGAGATAAGCATTTTGCAGTATCACAGCAAGGAGCAGACCATGTCCATAGCCTACAGGGCAGGGAAACAGTCCCTGTCCCAGTCCCCACTCTTTTCAGTCTTTCCTGGCAGACAGAACTGGGTTGGGCCTCTATACTAACTGACTTCACTCATTTTGGTAAACAAAGTAAATCTTTTGAACCAGCTGTACAATGGCTTACACTTAGCAGTTCTCTAGGTCGCTTCCATACATGCTTGCAAGGTTGAGGAGACACAAGCCTTGTCCCTTTCGGAGGGACAGGACCTGCAACAGTGGCTTCCCCAGGGCCACCCAGGAGCTTCCACATTCACTTCTTCACTACCAGTGTCGACAGAGCGCTTCCCACACCACCTCTTTTCCTTATCACCCATTTTCCATCTCTCTCTGACAGATAAGCTAAGTATGTAAGTGCTGTCTTGTCTCAGGTATCTGTCTGGGGCATCACATAATCCTCCCTGCAGTGAACGGAGCTGCTTTGACCCAGTTCAGGCAGTGGCTGTTTGCATGCTCCAGGCAGCTGGCATGCACCACTCCTGGCTCTGCTTCTGATGAGCCTTCTGCTATCAGGCTGCTCATTCTGTGTGGGAAAAGAAATGAAGAGACCTTGGACAGAGATAAGATTAACTGCAGAGGCAATCTGAAAAGCCTTTCCCTGAGTGCAAGGACAAAGCAAGGATTTATCAGCAGGAAGGCAACAGTTGTGGAAGACAGCAGAGTGATAAACACCTCCATGTGCCTCAGTGCATCCTTGTCACACATGCCCCAGCTTTGACTTTCTGGGACAAGCAGAGGGGCCGAGGATGAGCTCCATTTCCTTGGCCCAGCATGGCTTTGCCATCATGCTGCCAGAGCTATGCACTTGGCACCTTTGCTCAGGGGGTTCCTCAAGGCACCAAAAAGGAGGCACTGACCTGGGGATGTGGGAGGCTTGGAAAGAATCCTGCTGACACTGGTTTTCAGTTAAGAAATTTTCAGTTAGGAGTATTTTTTTTAAGGAGGAAAGTTCTCAACAGTCTCCAACCTTTTTGAAAAACGAAGCTTTTTAGTCTTGTTTCTTGATTTTTTGAGTACCTTCCATGGAATCACTGGTGTTTCTGTGCTTCTGGCCGCTTTTATCTGCTTGTCCATGGAAGAATAACAAACAGAAAGACAACTTCCAGAAAGACAGCTTCCCTTCTGGTGACCACAGGATCATCTTTTTCTTTTGATGTCCCAAAACAGGCTTTGCACTTCTGACTGTAGAAGATGCTATGTTTGCATGCTGGTTCAGACCCTGCTCCTCAGGAGAAGCCGAAGCACCACAGCAAAGGCAAATCAAAGCACATGGGAGTCAGGATGCACAGCCAAATGGTCTCGGTGTCTTTTGTAGATAAACCTCCCATGCACCAGGGCAAATGATACAAAAGTCAACCTAATTTCTCGACTTTTCAGCTGAGCATCTCAAAGAAAATTACACATCTGGATCAGTAAAACTGCACATGTTGTGTCTCACTTCACAGCCAAGAATCTGAAGCTGAAGATGACAAACCCAAGCCACATGGAAGACTAAAGCCTAAAGGCTCTTCCCATATATGTGCTAACCCTGGAGCTGGCAACAGCCATCCCAATAGCACAGCCCTGACTGATAGGAAATTCAACGTTATAGTAGCTCGCTAATAGTAAGGAGCAATCTAATCTTCTGGGTATGAAAATATGGATAATAAATATTAATGGATAAAGGCTCTGAAAATAGCCATGGAAAACAAGTCAGAATCCCATTGATTAAAGTGAAATCTCATTTAAAATAGTCGATAGCAGTAGCTCTGCCTTTACCATTTCATTTCAGTCACATCAAAACGTTTCATTTTGGTAAGAAAAAGGACAGACTTTTAACAGTCTCAGCTGGATTAATTCTGATCTATGATACACATCAATCTTAAAATAGGTGGTTTAGGGATTTTTTTCTAAGAAGAGCTGCAGTTTCCACTGAGAGAAATCTCACTTCTTGACTCAGGACTTTCCAAGCTCATGCTTTGTCCAGGGAGGAGCCAGGACCACATTTACACTGATAATTACAGACATGGGACACTTGGGGCTGGAGCTGGGATTTGCTGAATGTGCTGATGGATTTGGGAGGCATATCCCCACATGCAGTGCAAACCTGGGAACAAGCGTGATCGAGTGGCTGCCTGTTTTCTGAGGACTCCATGTAAATCTCTGCAGCCTTTGTAACCACTGACCCAGACTGCCCAGCTCTAACTGAGGCCTTGGAAGACTTTTGAGGGTATACAGTGCAATGTCCCTTAATGGCTCCTCCAGTGAAACCCCAGCTGCTGTCTTCCCAGACTCCCACACTCAACCACCCACTGAAATCAGTAGGAATTTAGCATGCAAAGGTCTTGTAAGGTCAAGGTTAATATGGATTTTGATCCATCCTGGCCCCAGTTTTCAGAATGGAGGAGTCCACCATCCACCTAAAGGTACTAACTCTGCCTGGGCTGTTGAACACGTGTATGAGGCAGGACTTTGCCTTGAAATGTTCACAGAGGTACCCACAGTGATACGCTGCTGACTCTTCTATGGGATATAACCATATTGCATTGTTGTACAGTCGTAACTGATGGCAATAAAACTCTATGTACTGTGAAGACAAACTATTTTGCAACAGGCTGTGAGAAACAAATTTTAGAATGACACAGATTTTACCAAAAGACTTGTTCTTGTTAAGTCCTGTAGAGATAAATGAATGTTCATTAAAAGGCTCCGAAATAGATAGTACACACTATCTAATTTTAAAAAGGGAGATGATCATAAACTACACTTTAAAACTTACTAGCTCAACAGCTTCCTTGTTGCAAAATGCCATGTTATGTTCATTAGCAGATAGCTTCCTGGAATCACTCATCCTGGGACGGGGCATTTACTGCAAATCTTTGACTGTAACAGATTGTCTTTTAGACTTCTTCCCCATGTATATCAAGCTTGAAAACACAGCTAATAAAGGCCAGATGGCTGCAGGCTCCTTCTCACACCCATAATATTGATGGGAACATTCTGGAGGGAGTGGATTCTGCCTGAGCCTTTGCCTTGTGCATGACATAATGATAACCACATTTCAGCCTTTGCACTGTTTGGTCCTAACTCAATTCAAATGTTTCCTGGATTTTAGCAAATGAGTGAAGTGCAGCTCAAAGGAAAATATATCCAGCCCCTATTAGAAAAGGTTGTACTCATCACAAATCATCTAAATACCCCATTTCTGACAGGGGGAAATCCTTTAATTACTGAATCTGTTTGGAAAGATTTTGAATAGTTCATTATAAAACTGCAATAATCTCTGCCAGAACATATAAAAACCAGCCAAAGTCCAAAATCCGTCCCCATTCAAGTCCATAGGATTTGGCATAAAATGCCAGAACTACTGGGCAGAGTACTTGAATCCTGAATAACGTTGTACATCATATTTAGTAATGGAACCCCCTGAAGTGTGCTTTCCAACACTGCAGAGGCCTTGCAGTTATGTTCTGACTACACTAATTAAGCAGACTAATTAATGCCAAGATATAATTCTCTGGAATGCTGCAGATATCACAGATACTGCATGACAGCACAGGCTGTTGCATGGGATTAGATGTTGTCTCTGTTGGTAAATTCCTCCTGGTTAGCAACCTCATCTTTTGTATTTAGTTTTTAATAAGGTCCACGAGAAAAAATTAATGAAGTCTGACAGGACTCACTTCTGTGACATATCCTGCAGGCTATATCATCACATGCAGACCTGGTCATAGTTTTGTTACGAAGAGCTGATTGATCTTCACTAAGTATCCCTACTAGTTTTCCTGAATTCTCTATTTCTTCAGTTAAACGAGACCTACTGCCTGTCTCTGGCCTTGTGCTCTGTAAAACTGCTGGCTGCAAACCCTGTATATGTTGACATATGATGGTTTGAACATTTGACATTTAGATGTAGCTGGCATTTGTTTTATTGCCTTGCAACAATCTGGTTCCAAAAGAAACTCGTAAACTGATCTTGAATCATGCAATCACCAGACAGCAGACAGAGCTGAAGGACTCTGACAGCACGTTCTGTGACAGCACTTCTGCCATAGCTGACACAAATACTGCACTGCACTGTTCCCTGCTGTCTCTGTCATACAGACCAGGCAGGGCTGCACCATAAAAAGAGGATTTGATTCTCCGCAGCTCTAGGAGCTTATGGCTTGCACTGGCTTTGGCACATCCTGTGTTCAGGCTCTGTTAGCTCATGAAAGCTCTGAACCAGCATGTGCAAATGGGTCCCCTGTTACTGCAAGGTAACAAGTCACCTTACCAACCTGAGCGAGAGGGGACAAGTGGAAAGCCCAGATTTTGAGCTGAGTTTTCCAAAACTCTGGAAACACCAAGGAGCAGATTTCAAGTCAGTCTTTTGTGCTTGCATGTGAAAAGAATATTGATTCTGGTGGTGTTTTCCAGAACATTCTCACCACAAAAAAGCTAAGTGTTTTGCTGGGTAGATTAACTGATACATGAATACAAAGTTTCTAGGAACAAAATGTGTTCTTGAAAAGAGAGCAAGTGAAGTGTAGTGGTTTATTTAGGAGAGTGGCTCCCTGTCATTCCACTTGCTTGTCCTTTCCTTTTATTTTTAATTCCTAAATCCCTCACACAGGTCTTCCATCCATGAAGCAAAGAGATCACTTTTCTCAACGAACAGGAGAACTGAAAAATGCAGGCAGACCAGGTTATTAAATCCTCAGAATGCTGTACGTGTGGCAACATATAGATGGGCTTGCAATTGAGGGGTGGACTTAACAATGGACACTATTGCCCAGGTCATTCACGAATGACAGCTGTGCTGCCATTAAGCAAGCCAAGAAGTTAAAGCCTCTTCACGATGGAGGACGATGGCTGAAGTATAAATGGGGAGGCCTGGCAGACTGGTTATATCACACTCCCACCAACCTGCCAAGACAAGCACCATGCACTTACCATGGTGGAAGCAACCACCGGATGGCTTCAAACATCCGCTGTGCCCCACGCCACTGCCTGGAACACTGTCCTGGGCCTTGAGAAACAAGTCTTGAGGTGAAACAGCCCCCCAGAGAGAACTGAGTCAGACAGTGGGACTCATTTCTGAAACAACCTTATAGACATTTGGACCAAAGAGCATGGCATTGAGTGGGTATATCACATCCCCTATCATGCACCAGCCTCTGGGAAAATCGAATGGTACAATGGGCTGTTAAAAACTACACTGAGAGCAACGGATGGGGGAAGCTTCAAACATTGGGATACACACTTACAAAGCCCACCTGGTCAACACCAGAGGATCTAATAACAGGGCTGGCCCAGAACTTTTATGCACTGTAGAGGGGGATAAAGTTCTGTTGTGGTGCACATAAAGAATTTGTTGGGGAAGACAGTCTGGGTTATTCCTGCTTCAGGTAAAGGCAAACCCACTCTTGGGATTGCTTTTGCTCACGGACCCAGATATACTTGGTAGGTAATGCGGGAAGATGGAGAAGTCCAGTGTGTACTTAAAGAGGATTTAATTCTGGGGGAAAACAGCCAAAGAACTCAACTATATGCTGTTGCCTGCTATATTACACTCTATAGCCCATCAGCTAGATGCCCATCTCCACCACTCTGGGCTTTGAAAAGAAAGTATGTGCTGCCCTGATCATCAGCAGAGAATAACGTCATGGAAAAGCCAGCAGCAGCAGCAGAACTGTCCTCAGGTCCCCATCAACTGACCCTGACGTCCACCCAATCATCATCCCAACAAAGAATGAACTTTGATGAAACCAGAGAGGCTGCATCAAAAGGAGAATGACCAGCAGGTTGAAGGAAGTGATCCTGCCCCTTTACCCTGCCCCTGTGAGACCTCACCTGGAGCATTGTGTGCAGTTCTGGTGTCCTCAACAGAAAAAAGACATGGAACTGTTGGAACAAGTCCAGGGGAGGGCCACGAGGATGATCAGGGGCTGGAGCATCTCCTGTATGAAGACAGGCTGAGAAAGTTGGGTCTCTTCCTGGAGAAGAGAATGCTGCATGGAGACCTCAGAGCAGCCTTCCAGGATCTGAAGGGGGCCTATAGGGATGCTGGGGAGGGACTCTTCATTAGGGACTGTAGTGGCAGGACAAGGGGTAACGGGTTAAAACTTAAACAGGGGAGATTTAGATTGGATATACGGAGGAAATTCTTTACTGTGAGGGTGGTGAGGCACTGGAATGGGTTGCCCAAGGAAGTTGTGAATGCTCCATTCATGGTGGTGTCCAAGGCCAGGTTGGACAGAGCCTTGGGTGACATGGTTTAGTGTGGGATGTCCCTGCCCATGGCAGGAGGGTTGGAACTGGATGAGTTTAAGGTCCTTTCCAACCCAAACCATTCTATGATTCTATGATGAGGACTTTTCAGCTGAAATAAGAGAGAACTGAGAGGCAACGTAAGAGACCTGCTAATGGAGAGTGGCATGGAGAAAGAGAATAGGGAGCGGTTGTTCACCATTCCTCAAGATGCAAGAGTAAGGCACTGATCAGACAATGTTCAAAACAAAAAGCAATACCTTTTTCCTCGATGCATAATTACATTTGGAACTCATTGCTGCAAGATTTCATGGGGCCCGAAAGTATGAATGTGTTCAGAAAGGGATGAAACAAACCTACAGGAGTCAGCAATCTCTTTTACCACTGATTGCCAGAGGCTTCCAGGAGGAAGATCTTTCTGGATGCACCCCATTTCTCACAGTCCTCCTAAGTACCCAAGTTGGGATGTTATCAGAGAAAGGCTGTGATAAATGATACATCTTTGGTCTCCTTTAGTATTGTCACTTTCATGGGTTCAGGAATAAAGGAAGTAGTAATATTTTGGTGGAGGATAAAAAGAAATCAGTGCAAGAGGCTTCCTCTCTATCCATGTGTGCCAATGGCATATAGACTTTGCTCTTTACTTGAACAGAGTGAACATGTGGGTTGGGTTTTTTTCTTCTGAGAATGAAAACAGGCCTTAGATTGACATTCATATCACCTTCATTGGAATGAGAAGCAGTTTATCTTTTCATAGAACACACTGTTCGAACATGAATCACATAAGGGGGCTGTTGGAAGGCTGTGGAGGAAACGGGCTACACATCCCTCCTAAACCAAACCAGCATCCTTGCTCTCTGCCACTTGAAATATAGGCAGGTGGTGCTGGGCAGGAGCAGAGTCAGGGGATGCCCGGTGTGGCTCAGCTTCGAAGGCACCCACTAGCTCCTATCCCAGCCAACCTCTTCCCTGGGGATATGGAGACCAGGGTCAACTCACCCAGCAGCTTCCACTAGGGGCCACTGCTACATAGAGGAGTAGGAGGAGGAAGAGGAGATGGAAGAGTTCAGAAAGCATCACAGTCTTGAGGTTTTATTTCCAGGCATGAGGACATGTGTTTGTAAATGGCTTAGCTAACGTGTATGAGGTACTGCTGTTGAGGATGGCTGCTGGACTGATTCATTCCCACTCAGATGTTACTCTCAGGACTAAAGTCACCCCTCTTTCCAAAGCCTCTCTGCACCATGAGTACTTCGAGGAGCAGTGGATCCCTCATTCCTGATGGGATATCTGAAGTCGGGGAGATGAAACGTCCTGGAGCACTTAAGAGAGGAAGCAATACATATTATAACAAGAATAAAATTCTATTTACAAATATCTGTGTGAAATTTGCAGCTTCCAGTTTGGACCTAAAGAAAGGCTTTTGTGCCTAAAAGCTGGGTTTGTTTTCCAGCAGTACTGGTTGATCTCATAATAGATACGTATTACCTTCAAGACTTGCCCTTCTTTATCCTCAGACCATGGCAACGACAGCACTACTAAATATAATATTGAGACTTGACTAAGTATATTTTTAACTCCCTAGCTTCACATGAACCGTGTCTTCCCTTGCTTGCATAGGATGCTTGCTGCTTCCTAGGGTTTTGCTATGAGCAAACCTGAACTTAGAGGGCCAGGGAGGAATTGTAACCATGGATATGTGTGGGGAATTCACTCAAAAGTTAGGGATTCTTTAGGGAATCCCTCCTGGCAGAGATGAGAAGATGGCATGAGGAGTATTAACCTTAATGGATAAAAGGAGAGACCTCGAACTCTACCTGCCCTCATGGAGAAGGAATGCCTCCTGCAGACATTAAGAGAGAGCTAAATCAAGGTGCTAAAAGCCCATTCCCAGCCCATTGAGCCCCTCAGCAGTTCTCTGATATTTGTAAAGCACCGAGGGGTAGGAAGTGACACCCTTTCTACTGTGGAGTCCTTAGAGGGGATCGGATAGCCTGTGTTATTTATCTTTACCAGCATAACCGCCTGTCAGCGGATTATCTCCTTCTGGCATCGAGATGGCTCCTTTTCAGCATCAGGCAGCTGCAGAAGCAGCAGAGATTGGGGGGATTTTAGCTGAATTTTGGCTTTCTGGTTCATTGTGCCTCTCCCTTTGGTTGCTGGTGTGAACTGCTTGGGGGAATCTGCCTCTGTCTGTCCTGCTTCTCCTCTGGGCATCTGAAAAGTTAAGTGTCTCCTTCTCTGTTTCAATATTGAGGCTAAACGGTGTGATTAGATCGGTAAATAATAGTGTCGGTTTGCGTCCTCTGGCTCAAGATACGGCTGCCCCCTTGATGTGCTTTGGAAAGATACAGGCACAGGAGCTTGTCCTGGGAAGCAGCGGGATTCTCCACTGCAAGATGGGATCGTCCCACCCGTACAATGCTTGTCATGGGGCAGCATCAGCAACACCTGATTCTGAGGAGAATCATGGAGGTTTTGGACATGGTGCATATAGTTAAGGAAAAGACTATTTCCTCCCCTGAAAACATAATATGCAGCATCAGCATTAACAAACTCTAGCCCTTATCTCAGCCTGAAACTGCATTCAGTGAGGAAATGTGCCCTTTGCCATTACCTATCTTACTGTTACTGCCACCTCTGACCCTGGGCTTAACGTCTGCAGAGGGGATATGCCTGTGCCAGAACAGAGCTTGCATTAAGATTATTCAGATATGGTTCTTATCTTCACCTGGAAGAAAAAACTGAATACAGCAATGAGTCCTCTACTACTGCTGGCTGCTTCTTTCCATGTTGCATGCGGGCAACTCAGGCTGTATCACTTTGAGGTGTGGGGTGAGGAAGGTCCTTGTGACACTTTAATCTGTGTTGGGCCTGGGGTATCTCAATAGCGTGTGGGCTGGGGTAGGATGGTGCCTGGGAGTACAGCAGCATCCAGAGTGGTCCAGGGTGCTGCCATGCACTGAGGCCCAGGAGAATGTGATTTGGAGATTCCTCAGCATTTTAATGCGAGGACCAGTAGCATAAGTTTCAAGGTGACTGAGGTGCTTGCCTTGGGACCAGCTGAGGTTCCTTGGTCTTCCGTATAGCTGTGATGCTTCAAGAAAGATACTTGAGATTGCTACAGTTAAGTGTCACTTAAGCCTCCATTTGGGATAATGTGGGACATCTCCATTTGACATTAAGGACACCTCAGTGCATTTATTCTGTGAGGACCGCTCACGGACCACTCGACGTTCAGGGGGGTTTACAGACCTCAGTCCATTTGCCTCAATATGCCAGTACTGAGGGCCAAAGTACAACCATGATGGTGATATGGGTTAGCTCAAGGCACACTCGTCCTTGGAGTATAGGACTGTGTGATACAGAGGGACCACCCAAGGGGCTGCCAGGATACCTGAGTATGGCAGGTGTCAGAAGAGTAGAGCTTGGAGGTCTCTGGATGTCTGGATTTGGCAGGGTACCAGGCAACTCAGCTGATGGTGCCGATCACCATCTCCTCTGTGTCAGTGTTTTCATTCGAGAGGATCCATTGTGCCTTCATCCCCTGTGAAACCTCTGATCCAAGCAGTACTTCTGGCAACCTTTCATGCAGTTGATGGAAGGAGTGCAGGAAAATATCCAAGTCCAAATTTATATGGGCTTCTCATGCCTGCACCCAGGCTGTGTGTAGTGTCACACACTACTGTGACGTTAGTCTCTGTGCTGCAAAGCAAAGTAGGGCTTGCATTGCAAGCTACAGCACCTCAGCACCCTCACAGTAAAGAGTTTCTTCCTAATGTCTGATCTAAATCTCCCTTCTGTCATTGCAAGTGTAGTTCTATCTTTATTTACTTCCTCCATGAAATCTCCATTCTCTCCTGCCTCCTAATGCACCTCTCACATCCTGCTACTTCCCCCTGCTCTTTCTTATGCTCCTCCCTAGCTTCCCATCATTTTCCCCCCATGCTTCCTTGATATTTTTCTTTCCTCTCCTTGTTGCTGCTGTATCCTGGTGAGTGTCCCTTCCCGCTTTCCTCTCCCTCCATCCTTGCTTGCAACTCCCCTGGCCCCAGCTTTCCCTGCCAATGTCACCCTCCAGGCAAAATGTCTCTGTCTCTCCTCCTTGTGGGAAGTCAGGCTTAGGATAGCCTGTGAGAGGGACAAGCTTGGAAAGGACTTACAATGAGAACTCGAGGAGAACAAGCCACGAGGAAAGCTGGAGAGGAAGTGAAGTGTGTAGGAAGAAAGAAAAGGAAGGGAAATGAGGCCAGGGAGACAAAATCAGAGAGAAGAACCAAGAGTCACAGAAACACTCAGACATAGCAGGGAGAGAGAGAGAGAGGGAAGGAAAAGAAGAAAGAAAAGGAAACAAAAATCCCAGCTGGAAAACACAGAAGAAAAGAGAAGGGTGTTCCCAGTTATCTGGCGCTGTGGCAGTGAGTCAGAATCCTGAGTTTCCGATCTCCTATTCAAATGTAAACAGATATTTCTTCCTCTTCATCTCACTGGTGCCCAAAGTGTGCCAATCAACCCGCAGCACAGCAGGGTTATTTGCACACAGGAGACCTCACAAGCCCAGCAGCACTTAAGCTATAAGGCAAAGGCAGGGAACAGGAGGAGGGTACAGCTCACCTGCAAAGCTGTCAGGTGGGGGGGGGTTAAAACTGTTTGGGTTTGGGGTTTTTTTCCACCAAACCTAAAACATGAAGACTCCTGCCCAAAGATGAGCCAGGATGACCCCTCTGCCAGAGCAGCCTGGCCTGCATCAGCTCTGGTACTCCTCTTTGGCCCTGAAAGATGTCCAGCAGCCAGATACTCTGCTCTTCTGCCCTTTGCTGCCTGTAACTGAACCCTACCCACTCCTAATAACTCTTATTTTGTGTATTAGGTAAAGTCCAACCCCTGTGTTTAGATATGTGGACTACAGAAAGGAGCAGGACTGACCCTTATTAAAGATTGTTATATCCTCAGGCTGTGAAGTCTTGTAAGATCTATCCATTTTGCTCTTCTCTTTGGACCCACAAAGAGAATAAAGAGAGATTACCTTTTCTAGGTAAATCTTGCCTATATCTGGCCATATGTCAGTGTGAGACTGCCTCACCCTTTGCTTTGTATTTGTCAGGAGAAGCTAAGTAAAGGTTGTGTTAACTGCTATTTGCCCGGATTCTGCTGTTTGCAGCCAGTGTGAGATTCAAAGACATTTTAGAATGCTACCACCATTTTAGAACACCAGTGGTGTTTTGCACTCCCTTTTATTCAGTACAAAGCAAATTGTACCTCAGGTGCTTAATTTTCTCCTAAAAATATTAAGACATTAAACATATTTGTTTTCCAGCTTGTGAACACTCCATCTCTCCGATGCAGTGGTTCTGGCTTCCCGGGGACTGCCTGTCTAGAGATGTTTGTGCAGAGCTGCTCACGGTGCAAGCACACCTTTAGGATCCACTCATAGCGAGTACTCCCCATCTAAATCCATGTAAGTTGGAGCAGAAGGGTCACTGAACATTTTTTGGTCCATGCAATTGGAATCCATTTCTAAGAGCATAAAGTTTTCTTATACAGCAAAAGTATGTTAGCTCCATCAGCATGACAGCACAGACTGAGGCTGTTGGCACCTTATATATCCCAACTCACCACCCAAACCAGCTCTTCAGAAGGCAATGCATTGCTTCCTATGTCTTTTAAATCCACCCTAAGTCTTGACCAACTCTCGTTGGCTGTTTCCAGCATGAACTAGTGAATACCTGGCAGAGTCCTTGGTACTGGAAGGGATCACACCTTTCACAATGCTGTATTTCAAACATGTAGCAGAGAACAAGAAAGCAAGGTGCAAGAACAGCGATCTACGTTCAGCTCTTCTCCTTTTCAGTGGCTTGCCGGTGGTGCGGTAGCCAAATCACTGGATTTCTCTGCCTACTCTTCCTTATGCAAAGAAGGGGAAGTGATACTTAGTCATTATTATAACATCTAGGGATGCAAATTACTGTGTCAATGATTACTGTTTGTTCTCAAAATACATTCCATTTCCCTTTATCCCATTTACAACACTGGATTAGTCACTTCCAATATCACAGAATCATAACCATTCATTCCTTCAGATGAAGTACTAGTTTCCCTAAAAAGAAAAGCATCTCAGAGAGGTGAGCCACTCTTTAACACGAGGATATGTGGGATTGAGTTGTTCGGATACTGGGGTGATGGAGGCTATTGAAGTACATAGATGACCAATAAACAGCATTAAAAAGTGCATCATATACTGAGGATATAGCAAACACTTGTCTAAATGCAATGTCTGATGGCTAATGACAATTTGCAACTCATCTGTAAGAACAGCTTTGCTTTCTTGCAATGACACTGATTGCATCAGGATTTCATAGTAGTGCAGAACAGTGCATAAATTAAAATCATTAGATGGATGGCATACACAACTGTTATCACACATCCATGTGCTTCCTTTAAGTGTGGCTTTTACAAAGTAGGAAATAGCTTCAAGAACCTACCTACATCTCCGTGGCTTTGCAAAGGAGTTTTTCACTGCTCTGTGTGTGTTAGTGCCAACTTTTCCCTCGCTGAATTTGGAATGATAAAAAAAATCCCTGGTCCCTGACTATTGTTGTAGTGAGGGAGGAAAATGTTGTATTGAAGCTTGCCGGAATTCTGAATGAGCTTTAATCATTGAGATACTGGAGACAATTACTTGGCCTATGGCTACACAAAAGAATTGTAGCAATTGAAGTGAAGATTGGAGACTGATAAAGCAGTTCAAGCCTGTACAAAAATACCCTTCTCAGCTTAGGTGAGTGTGGGCTTTATATACCCTTCTTCATAAGCAAGGAGGAAGTAAGAGTTGTCATACATCTTGATTCTCACAAGGGTTTGCCACCATTCCACATGACTTTCTCCTAAGCAAGCAAGAAAAAAACACAGCTCACATTAAATCCTCATAAAGTAGGCACATGACTGGTTAAAAAATAGCTTTACAACCCCGTTCTCCATTTCTCACTGTCAGACTTGGAGGAATTTTCAAACAGGGTCCTTCCAACATCTGTGTGTGGAATCCATTTTATGCAGTATTTTCATTAACAACCTGTGACGAGGGAATAAAGAGTACTCATAAAATCTGCAGACATCATCGAGCTGGGAGAGGATGCAAACAGTTTGGCGGATGGACTGAGAATTCAGAATGATCCTGCTAAATTGGAGAAAATGAACAACTCGGTAAAGAACAGTGCAAAGTGCTACACTTAGAGGAGGAAATCAGAAGCACAAAGAGAAGATGGGGAATAAGTGGCCAGGCGGCATCACTGCAGACAGGCAGATTGGAGCGTGAGCCATGAACTGAGCAGGAGGCAAGAGTATGATGCTGTGACATAAAAAGGGTAGAGCTAATGCAGGGTGCTGGGTGGACAATGCAAGTGACCAGATTGGTTTGCGTGGCATGGGGAAGGCAGCATACCAACTGATGGTTTCATAACTGACCAGCAGATCTGAGAAGAGGCTTTGAAAACATGTCCTGCAAAGAACCACAGAATCATAGAATGGTTTGGGTTGGAAAGGACCTTAAGACCATCCAGTTCCAATCCCCCTGCCATGGGCAGGGACATCTCATGCTAAGATTGAGAAGGTTTCTTTAAGGACAAGCCTAGAGAATGACATGGTGACTGTTGGCTTGTAAAGATGAAATGTTCTCACTGCCCAGGTAAGGGGGACAAGAGATTTCTGCTGTCAAAATGGGAAGATATGATATTACATTTAAGTGACACGGTTTAGTGTGTGGTGTCCCTGCCAATGGCAGAGGGTAGAAACTGGATGATTTTAAGGTCCTTTCCAACCCCAACGATTCTATGATTCTATAAGGGAACGAAGTCTTTGAGCTAAAGAGGTGGCCATGCATTGTGTCCTTCACCATGTCATGACCAACTTCATCCAGGGATGCTGCAGGTATGGCCAGGCTTGCCAATGGGCAGCAAATGTGGGATGCAGATGGAAACAAGCTCAAGGCATCTGCTCAGGGTGGCCACAGCTAAACTGTGCTACCCTAGAAATGAAGACAAAATCACTTATTTTGCTGTAACCCCCTGAGATGCCAACATTTAGTTTGATGGTGAAAGCAGAGCAACTTCCTCCTACCTACCAAGTTAGAGAGAAACCCTGCGGCAGCTGATGGGAAAAGGCCGTGAATTATGTCCCCTGCCCCTCCTGTTGAGCTGTTCCTGAACATCTTTGAGAGGAGATCCTGGAGGCTTCCAGAAGGCAATATAAAGTGCCTAAACCCTTGTCAGTGCAGCATCTCTGCCTGTCTACCCACATATATGTGGACACTCTGTGTTTCAGTAGCTGTTAGTCTCTGTTGTGATTTAACTGGAGAAAAATACTGACAATATTTTCCTCTGTGTTTGCAATTCTCCCTAGAGTTGGCCGAATTGAAAAGCAGAGCTTTGAATTTTATTGAGGAAACAAGATGACCAAAAATTCAGAACTATTATGGAACCCACAGGTTTGCACTGTTTCTCAACCAGGAGAAGGAAAGCATAGGCAATGGTGAGTGGCAAAGATGGGTTTGTTAACCTCCACCAGCCAAATCTAGTGATTAATGTCTCCTTTGCTTTGCATGAAATGGGATTAGCAGGTGTACACTGGTCTTGAAAATCAAACAAGAACCACAGGGTTCTAGTAAAAGTTGGGAATCTCTATGGAGATCCATCATTACTTAGGAAGTTGTATCCTCTGCAGTAGATCGTAGCTGGTAGAATGCAACAAAACTGAACTATCCTGTTTGTTGTGGAGTTGTGAAGGCAAGAATAATAAAAAGGAGAATGACATGGCTTAGTGGGCAGAGGGCTGGATGTGCTGGGCCAAACTGGACTTGCTGCAGGACACTGGGGAAGCCGTTTCCCTTGTCCCTGTGATATAAAATCTCCAACTATAAAATGAGATAATGAGCCTGGCTTTTCTTTATAAATAACACAGACTGACTTTCCTTATGAATGATTTTCCTTATAAATAACTTGTCTTATAAATAGCCTACATGGCAAATACTACATAGGACATAACAGGCTCTGTGGCATTTTTTGTAATGAACACATTTCCGAACCCAAATAGCTCAGTAAAACAGTTACAGATGCTATGCTTCTTAAGGGAAACACGTGCTTTCAGAATGTGTTGTTAGTATAAAAAACCAATTCATTGGGCTGATTTAAATGTATTAGCAAGCATCAAACCTGCGGTAATTTAACTGCAAAAATTTAATTGCAGAATTAAAACAATTAGCAAGGCAGCCCTCGATGCTCATGATATTACATCTATTTTATACAGAAATGGGTAATATCTATAGCAGTCAATAAAATGAACAAAGTAATCACTAGCTAAAGACAGAATGCGGGGCGGGGGGGGGGGGGAGGGGTGTGGGGGGTGGCAAACCTCTTTGGTTATGGTTCGCTACCTTTGCCCACCATTCACAGAGTGGCAGCTTCCTCGGACTTGGAGAGA
>JBCJKH010026796.1:0-31841 GCA_039877255.1 Loriculus beryllinus
AACAAAAAAATGCGCTACTTTTACAAGAGTATTTTCAATGGTGGGCTTTTTCTACTTTGTTTATGTGTTTTCATTTGGGACTGCTTGAGAAATTACATCAAAATCTTCAGGGGATTTTACTGCCAAACTTTATTCGCACTCTGGGCCTTGCAAGCCAGGTTCAAAGTAGCTGAAATAGGTAATAACAGTAGTTGAAATAAAGCACACAATGCTCCGCAAGAGGGAAATTCTAATGTGTTAAGCTGTGTTACCGTGAGATTTTTTGATTGTTCCTCTTAGTGTACCACATATAATAATATTTTTAAATTTTCAATTTAGAATGCATCTTGTCATGAAGCACATGTTCTGCTGTTGTCTGGGGAGGGAGGAGGAAGTGGGGATGCCGCTGCACTGCCAGGGCTCACAGCAGCATGCTGCCCGCAGTGCAGATTCACATAGAGAACGGTTTACATCAGATAACAAGGCAAAGAAATTTTCCAGAATGCAACTGAATATGGTTTGTTCTGTGGCAATCAATCAATAAGTAAATTGATGTGGCGGTGGGGCTTGTGCTAGGGTGGGTATTGTCCTGATGCCCTTATCCTGGAATTTGCATTTTCTGTTTCTCGTGTGTGTTGGCCCAGTGTTGAATTGATTAGTTATGCCTACCCAGTAAGCAGTGAAACATTTTTATATACTCTGGGGAAATAAATTTGGCAGAAAATCAGCATGAGTAGATTTAATTATCACTCTGAGACCTTTTCCTTTTCTGGCTTAGTGATCCTGAAACTCTGTGTGTTTCAGTGAAATCTGTGTGGACGCTAAGCTTCGCTTCCCAATTTGTTCCTCCACGCAATGATAAGCCAAGCAATTACTGGTTTATTGATTTTTCATCATGGCAAATTTAAAGTTGATTTTTTCCTGAAAAGGCAGAGGTGATTAAGTGTTTCCCCTCGGTTTAGTACAAGAGAGCTATGTGGCAGAATCTAATATCCTGAGGTCAACCTCTGCAGGCAGATAATACGGTGTCTTGGCCACATGTTAAGGAGAGAAATCAGGGCTACAAATGTGATAGGCTATGTGTGGAGACAGTTTAATTTGTTCCATTTATATGAACAAGTCGTGTGGCACATGCTTGGAAAATATCATTTTGAATAGGCTTGCAAATGAAGCCCACGTGGGCAGGAGGGACGAGTGAATGCGAGCGAGAGGTGTTAAAGCGTTTAGTGCTGGGAGACAATTGTTCTTTAAACAGAGAAATAAAACAAATCTCTGATGTGTTATTCACAGATTTAACAAGATGTATGTGCTGCTTTAGGGATTCTTCTGTTGCTGGTTTAGCCTGGCATTAGCAAGGAAGGTATAGATGGAGTCCAGAGAAGATGGGGTTTGTGTCTGAAGTGTTCTTGCAGCAGTCCTGGTAGGGAGCGTGCCTTTTAGGGCAGGTTTGGAGCACATGGATTAATAGGATTTAAATCACAGCAAGAAAATTGTGCTTTGCACAACTGATATAATGTATCTTTGTAGCCTAAACAGACTTTTAATACAGTATATTTTATGGATTTAGTTAAATTAGCACATATACACACACTCACAGTAGGTGGTTTTAAAGTATCTTTTTTCCTTTCTTTATATTTCCTATCAAATTGATATGTAAATCTAGTTTAAATGATTTTTAAAAGGAAGATAATTTGCATGCACTAAGGAGTCATTTCAATCAGTTTGGGAAGAATCTCAACATTTTCTTTACTATCATCTGCCATTTATCTCAGAAATGCAAAGGGACAGCATCAGTAAGGGCTTGCCATGAAGGAATAGTAGAGAAAACAAAATGATAAAGGTTACCTAATGGATGGAAAATGTATGAAATGGGGATTATATGAATGTGATGAGCCCGAGTTGTAGTATTTGACTCCAGATTCTCAGTGCCTCAAAGTCTGGTTCGGCTACGGTGTTATCATTAAACCAGTCTGATCCTTGTCCTGAATCAACCCCATACACTGCATAGTCTCAGAGCTACATATTTGATTGTTCTACTGTTCCAGCTTCACTCACTAGTATTATTAGAAATTCAGAAGAAGAAATTCGGAGAACTCCCTTTTTACTAAACAGTGTGAATAAAATGCTATTTTATCAAGCAAGACAGTTTAATTAGATACTGAAAGCATCAGAAGATTTGTTTCTACTGTGTCTTCTGCGTGTGTGCGCTACCTGGTACTGCACCAGCGTGATGCCATTAGTGCAGTCCTTTGAGTTTGTACTGGCTTACTGAACTCTCTGTGGCAGCAAACTGAGATCAGAATTTCCTACTAAAAGTCCTCCATAGACAGAGGGAGCTGCCAGGAGTGCTCTCCTCTGCCTCCTACACTGCATCACTTAATGAGCAGGATTAATTCATCCCCGTGCCTTGGCCAAAGCAGGTACTTTGAAGGCTGAGGATGTGAAGCCTGCATGCTTTTGAGTGATGGAGGTGACAAAAGAAAAGTTAGTATACATACAAGAAGGCCTGGAGGACTCAGCTATTATAAGATCCCTTAATTATAAATTCTGCATGTATCATGAACAATAAGCTCTATTTTTTCTCATCTATAACTTGCTGGACAGGAGTTCTCACATGGAGAATCTAACCACTGGCTTGTCTGTGACAAACCAGCTATTCTACTTACCACTTCCTTTTACCTGGATGCAGCTGATATTCAAAACAGAGGTTGAATCTGTGACGAAAAGGTTTGATTGCACGAGGTCAGGCCATGTAGCTGTAATAAGTTAAAGTGCTTTACAGGAATATATTAGGATGCCCTTAAGTTCATTAGTTATTGCCTTAGGTCATAGTGTATGTTCAGTAAATTTTATTGAACTTCATTGTTATGGCAATGACCTGGACTCAGTCTGTTAAGTCTCCAAATTATTTCGCATATATAATATATTTAGTATAGATATGATTTTTTTTACTGTTTTATAAAAATTGTACTTCCAAATATTTCCAGTTTTCCCTTCACAATGGCAGATTTTAAGCTAAGTGTAAGTCTCTGCAGCTCCACTCTTCCTGTCCCTTGTGTGCCAGTGCTGCTTCATTAGTCTGACACAAACACCTGGTGTTGTGCTTCCAGTCTCTGGAGGATATTTCAGCATCTGGCACACACTGTGATCTTTTTTTATGTGCGTTTAATCTTTTTATTGACGTTTTAGAATTAAAAGTAAGCAGAAACAAATCAAGGATAATATGAAAATGTGAAGTTTTGTGTGGTTGCAGTGGCATAGTGCAGCATATGACGAAGAGCATCCACATAATAACAAAAGCCATGAGGGATAAAATTGCAGTATGAAATGTAGCACCTTTACTGGCCACTCTTTGTGACCATATTCTTCCTCAACAGAGCTGATCAAGCTGATCGAAAGGGGATCAGTAGAGCCCCATAGCTAATGGCTATTTGAGTAATCAATTCCAGGCTTTTTATTAAAGCTTCTGTAATTAATAATCACTTTTAAGTGTGTTCCTTAAATTTTAGACTGCTTTGTTCCTGCCCATAATCTTCTGCCCTTTCCCATTTTGTACCTCCTTTTCCTTTCCTGCCTTCCCTGGAGAGTCCCTGATCCTGATGTCCCATCCTGCTGCAGGTCAGTCCCTGGAGATCTGCTGTCCTGTGTAATATAGTCCAGGTTTCACTGGCACTGCGGATGCTCCAGGCTCACCTAACACAGCCAAAAGGGCTGTGTGTGCTCCCTCTGCTCCTCTGCAGCCCACCTCTGGAACCAGCAGGTCAACAGAGGGGATTCTCCCCCTCTACTCCACTCTCCTGAGACCCCCTCTGCAGTGCTGCACGCAGCTCTGGAGCCCCCAACATAAGAAGGCTGTGGACCTCTTTGAACAAGTCCAGAGGAGGCCACAAAGATACTCAGAGGCCTGGAGCACCTCTCCTATGGAGACAGGCTGAGAGAGCTGGGCTTGGTCAGCCTGAGGAAGAGAAGGCTCTGGGGAGACCTTGGAGCAGCTTCCAGTGCCTAAAGGGGCAGGAAGGACAGCTGGAGAGGGACTTTTTACAAGTGCCTGTAGGGATAGGACAGGGGAGAATGGCTTTAACCTGGCAGAGGGGAGAGTTAGATTAGACATTAGGAAGAAATTCTTTACTGTGAGGGTGATGAGCCACTGGCAGAAGTTGACCAGAGAAGCTGTGGCTGCCCCATCCCTGGCAGGGTTCAAGGCCAGGTTGGGTTGAGCTTGGAACAACCTGGTCTAGTGGAAGGTGACCCTGCCCATGGCAGGGAGATGGGAACTAGATGGTCTTTAAGGTCTCTTCCAACCCAAACCATTTTTTGATTCTGCTATTTTCGCCCATGACAGAGATGGGAAACCCCATGTGCTTCCTATTGGCCATGGTGAGTGGGATGCTCAGCTAACTGGGAGCATTGAAGCGGTCAGAGATACTTTCTGCTTCAATTTGAGTGTGTTCATGTGGCCAGAATAGCTGGATTTGGAAGCCCTCATTCAGCTTGGTCTTAATGAGTGCTTGACCTGAAAAGTGTAGTTATGTTTTAATAGCACCAGCAAAGTTCCAAAAAAGATTTGTTGCAACAGGATGTTGCTTTATTGGCAAATTCTCAAGAAAGAGAAAGAAGATGCTTTTGCTTTTAAAAAGTATGTTTTCTTGTATGATTTTGAGCTGAGAACCATTAATGTAGTCAAACGTCAAATTCTTGTTGTCACCAGGGTTGATTTTATTCATGTGTGGTTTTATTACAGTTTGTGTTTTTTTCTTTGCACTGAATTAAAAGGAATGGAAATTACCTCTGTAATGTCCAGTTGAGGTTGCTGCACTGGGCTCATGACATTTACACCACTGTGGCAGGGAAGGGTGTTGCTGTAAGGTATTTTGTCAGTAAGCAGAGATTGTGCTGTAGAAGTGTTTGAAAATACCAACATAGTTCAGTTTGTGCAGAAAAAGTTAGAGAAGAAACTTACTACTGCTGCAGTCATGCTCCTCTGAGCAAATGTGTAATCTGAAGCATTTGAAAAATAAGGGTATAAACGAAGAGGGAAATTGCCTATGGATGTCTCTAGCAGAGCTGACGTTTCAGTTCATGCATTTATAACAGTTAAGTCCCGCCAGTAAAATCATGCTTGAGTTTTACATGAAAGACATCATCTCTGTTGTGTAACAGCATTTAAATCTAAAGTTGGCATAAAGAAAGTTTCAAATCATAAGTGACCTGGTAAGTTAAAGATGTGGGAAATTATATCCCATTTGGCTGTGGCAATATAATGAGCAGCTCTCAGAAGTCTAATTGGCATTGCCAGCGGGGAAGAGCAAGGGGGCATAGTAGGGACACACAGAAGGAAAGGCATTTTGAGCTGTTCAGTGTTGCTAACTTGCAAAAGTTGCATAGTGTTTTGAGTAAAAACATTCCTTTATCAATAGTCACTTGGTAGCATGGCTGGAACTGTGGCAAAGTTATTGAAAAATGTATTTAACTTAAAGCTTTGTTAAATTCACAGCCTAGCCCCAAAGCTGCAGGCAAGCACACAGCCCTAAACCAGCTGCTGTTAAAGCCCTGAAAAGCAGTTTTTATAGTTTTTTTTTTTAAATACTTTAAGTAAAAGCTATAAAAAGAACAGAATGAGGGTTTTAAGGGAAAAAAAGAACTGGGATAAATTGATTTTTTTTTTATCATTATTTTAGTTGTTAAAATAAACAGTTCTTTTGGTCAGTTCTTGATGAAGCGGGTAGGCTGGGAAGGCGAGGTGTTCATAGGGTGGGAGTTCCCATGTGCTTCCCCAGGCTCTACCCATGGGGCAGCAGGACAGGCAAGGGCTATGTCCGCCCCAAGGCACCTCGAGTGACATCTCTGATTGCTGATGGGCTGAACAAGCCTGATCGTTTGCAAAATGTGGAACCATTAGGAATATTGCTGCCATGATTTAATTACACAAAAATTATTATGGGTGGTGTGCATTAATCTAATGCAGTGAAATCACCATTGAAACCTGACTGGCTCATCAGATGCTTGCGAGGACTAAGGTTCCTTGGAGGTGGAAATAAGTGGAGAAAACTGATCTTGAAATATTTTGTGTTGCAGAAATTGCACATTTGCTGGAGGAAGCCCATGCTTGTGCTTCTCTGTTTTTGTGCTTTTCTAAGGTTGCCGTTTGTATCATGTTCTTTAGATTTTGTTGACTGGATTTCCGGCTGCAGGTTGTCTGTGTAAAATATGGTTTTGAAGATGAAGTTCTAAAGGGAATAAAGCAAGTACAATAGATGGAGTGGCCATTTGTCAGGAAACCTACACAAGCCATTAAATGCTGGTTTCCACTTTAGGTGTTGTAAAAATGAGAAGTGTGCTAATACAGGGCTCTATTGATCAGGGAAGGTCCTGGCATCTCCTGCTAAGAAACATTATGTACTACCATGAGTGCCTTTGTGAGATGGCTGATCTGTCCTCAAAATATCTTGGATGCCTTCTACCCACTTGCTGTCTGAGTTTGTGTAAAAAACATGAGCCAGAATGGAATTTCATGAGCAGAAAATAGGGTTGTGTTGATATGAAATAGCCTTTGACTGTAAAGGCTTCCTGAATGCTTGATTCATGCATGCAAAGGATGGACTTTTCCAGGTATATTTTTAATGCATGCTTGAACTCTGCAGAGCCAAGTTTTTGAGGAAAACTTAAAAAAAATAAATAAATTAAAAATTCCTTTTATTATATTTATTTAAGTTAATATAAAGTTTTCTGATGATCAGCAAGATGTTCAATCTTCAAATCTTTCTCTCAATTTAATAAGCTTATCCTTGGTGATTATAGAAATTGCAAAATGGCAAGAAACCATGATTTTATTATCATAAATGTGGCATATTTTAGTGTACACCAGCACTGCATGTTGGTCTTGCCTGTATTTGCTTTGAGCCAGTTGTACTTCATGGAGGGAATGAGGGAAATCTTGCTGCTCTTGTTCAGTGTTATGAACATGCGTACTTCACCTGGGAAGAAGAATATTTCATTTTAATCCTTCTGTTTGCATATGAATAGTCTAAAATTTGGCTTTATTTAACACATTAACTGAAAATCCGTGAACAGAGAAGAAATGCACAAAGCCTGCAGACAGTTATAGGGAAATTGTATGGAAATTGAAGGAAGAGTAGATTAAAAATAATAACTTCCCTTATATTGTCTGTGGAAATGTCTTGCTTTGCCTCTGTATGAAAATACAGAGCAACATTTGTCTTTTTTTCCTACACTTTTTATAAAATTAAATTCAGGGGAAAAGAGCAGGTAAATTTTCTCTTGGAAAGAAGCACAATGATACATAGGCTTCCTTAAGGAGAGATACAGCATCAATAAAATGTGCATAAATATTAGAAGAGTTTTCAAGCTGGTATTGGAGTAATTTTATCCTAGGAAATATAGCAGGTATAATTAAGATTTTACTTTCATGCCTGTAAAGATATCCAAGATATCCAGGTAAAGCACTAAGCAGGTTCTCCCTCCATAAGTAGGTAGTTCTGGTTAAAAACTACAACTTCAACTAGCAAACAGGAAGTTGTTTTCCCTCTGTGGGTATGTAGTGTGAGTCACTGCATTTCATTAGCATCATGTTAAAAAAGAAAATATTTTAAATCCTTTCAAAGACATATTTTAGATTAAAAACTGCCACCTCGGTTCTGTTTTATTGTTATCTTTAAGAAGGTGTTTGAAATGGGGCACACTCATATAAGCCAACTGCAGAAGACCATCATATATTCAGATTTTAAATTCTAGTCTAAAAGTGAAAATACAGGTAAACTTACAGTCTCTCTCACAGGGCAATTCCTGATTAAATTTTTTGTTTGTTTGGGGGTTTTTTTCTGCAAATTAAAAGACTTTAAATTGCTTTCATAATTTAAAAGAGATGAAAACCAAAAATGGCTTCTGTATTTCATTAATACTGTGCATTTTACTGACATCTTTATGGCATTTATTTGTACTAAGGAAAGTCTGAGACAAGCATCAGTTAAAGTAATGGGATTGTAAAGCAATCATGCAATTAGTTATCTGACTTAAGTCATTTGAAAAAAATTTATAGCTATGTATTGAAAAGCTGCTTCTAAAAAGGAAAATGAACAGTGGTGTATGAAATGAGCAGGCAGCATAAAGGGATGAGAGTTCTCCTCTTGAGAAGTAGGAAGATCTGATTATCAGTCCTCTTGGAAGCCGTGTGAATAATCGTGGGCAGCAAAGACAGAGCATGAGGAGAATGGTGAGAGATCTAGAAAATGCAGGTTCTGGACAGCATTTGATGGACCTGGGCTTATTTTGTCCAAAGAAAATAGAAAGAGGTAGACAAGTCTTCCAGTTTGATCACAGGTGAAAAGCTCCGTGAAGGAGGGTGGCTGGACATGCAGACACCACGCACATGGCAGATGTAATCATCATCCTCTCTACTTCAGGCATTCATTTTGTCTATTAAAGAAAAAAGAAAAACAATCATCCTGCTTAGGAGGGAGCTGTATTTTTTTTCTGCTTCTTTTTTGACATTCAGACTTTATTAAAAAATAAATAAATAAAAAGAAACAAACACTAAAACTCCATAACCAGGGTACGGGGGATTGCAAAATTGTTTTCCAGTTGTGATATTAACTATATACAGAAATGTGGAATCTGGAGATGTTACAAACATGGTACAACCATTTTAATATGCATGTATTTTGTCTGATTTAGCAAATTATTCAAAACTACTCAATTTTCAATTACCCATTTTGAAATGGTCTATTTTAGGAGCTGAAGTCTTGGGTTTGCTGTTCAGTATTGCTGAACCCCATGGTTTAAGTACCATGAATGGAACATTCTTCTGCGATTTTCTATATATTTACGTATTTCCTCCATATAAACCCCACAATTCTTCAGAAATATAAAGCATATTTATCCACTGCTTAAATATTTCACTTAAGTCCTGAGGTTTGTTCTTTAAATTTCCATTAATTTGCACTGTTTGGTCTATTGAGGTTTTCATTTGTCAAAATTGTTAGCTCTTGGGTATTAGTTACGCAAATATTGATGTGTAGCTTTGGCCTGTTAGCTATCAATTGAAATCAGGAAATCAATAGAGTTAATAGCTCCTCATTGCCTAGTTGATGCATTTGCAAGGCTGAGTCGCGTATTGTCAGGGAACAATCAATTCAGTCAAAAACTATTACACCATCACCACCAGAAACGGTTTCATAACGTGTGTTTATACTTGACCTGAGTTTTCACAGCAGCTCTAGATGCAAAATACCACTTTTTGGGGTCTCTTGTCACAGGGTTATTAAGTCAGAGATGTGGGGGACAGCTCTGGTGCTGACAGCAGAGACTCAGCTAACTTGTGGCGAGCTCTCCCATGGCAAGTCTTGGTGTGGTTTATATAAATGGAATTCTTAGGTAAAGACTCTGCTTTCTGGCTTCAAGCAGAAATGACAATTTCCTAAAGCTGTTAGTCGTATTGTTTGTGTCTGTGATGCAAAACCAAGGACCTCAAAACTGGAGCGGTGCTCCCATTGATTTTGAAGCAAATAAGAAATAAAGCAATCAATTTACATCACAGCTCCCAGCTGGGAGGAAACACATGAACCAAAGCAGAAGAAAGCAGAGCCTATTCTTCAGTTTCCTGAAATATTCCATTCATTTTCTTTTCATTCTCCAAGCGTATGGTTGTGCTTTCTTGGGTTTATACTTAAAAAGGGAACTGTGAAGCATAAAGGTGCATCTCTGAGATAATAGGCTTACAGATGTGTAAAAGCATGCATATATTTTCTTTCATTTTTCTCAAGACAATTGTACAGTATTTACATTTGTAGTTCAAAACTCTGTGTCAAGTAATTAATTAAACATAGTTGAAGGATTTTGAGATGGCCGCAAAATATAAATATATCTAGAAAATAATACCTAAAAATAACTGTGGTACTTACTGTGGTTTATATAAGCAAACTTTGTAGGTATAGACACTGCTTTCTGGCCTTCAGGAGTAAGGACAATTTTGTAAAGCTGTTAGCTGTTTGTGTCTGATGCAAACTGAGAAGCTCAAAACTGGAGTGGTGCATTAGAAGGCAATAAAGAAATCAGTTTTCCAGCTGGAAAATTATCAAGTAGTACAGATGTTTGCCTGGGCTGTAAGTTCTGAATATTTGAAGCAAAGCTATTGCTAAGTGAAAGGTAGAGAGCCTTTTAGAAGCTGCATGAATTTTTGGGGAGAGGGTGTCTTTTCCATTTAATACATCTTTATGACGGATAAAACTTGTAGCATCTTACTTTAATCTTTGCCTGCTTTTGTGCTTCTCAGAAGCTGTAGCTATTGTGTAGGTGCTGCCATCCCAGTTTACCCGAGACACAGGTTTTGATCTGTTGGTACCACATTATTCTGGGGATCAGCGCACAATTAGCAGATGCCGAGATTCTGAAAATGGTTTCCTTGTGAACTATAAATGAAGGATTATGGTCTCCAAGTCCATATTTTAGAGCTTCTACAGTAAGAAAAGGATGATCTGCCAGGGAGGGCTTTAGGAGATGCTGTGTGTCTGTGGGCAGGAGAGGCTGACCCTGCCCCACCAACCTGGCAGCTCTGAATCAGCATTCAGCCTGCTCAGTACCCTATGTACTGTAAAGTCATGGTTATTTTAACTCAAACATGTACATACTCCACAATCTCTCATGTTAACAAACTATACTGAAGTACTGATCATGGGTGTGCAAACAGCTGCTTTCATCCTCTATCTAGGTTGGTACAGCATAATGGAAACAGATGCAGGTGGTTTCTGCACTGGTGCCATGCTTGCTGGTGGTCCTCTGGTGTTTGCGAGGCTTTCTGGAAAATTACAGTGGAAAATAATCCATATGTTAAAAGGCCTTCTTAAAAATTGTGTATCATTTCAGATCATTTAGCTATTTAAGCCATGATTAAACGGTATAAAATAGAGTTAAAAAGCAGGAACAGTCAAATCTATCTGTAAGTATACCATAACTGTAGTCTAATTTTATGTTAAAATGTATACTTAGTAGAGTAATTGAATGCATCATTCAATGTAAATGAGAAATGGCTCTATGGACTTTAAAGGAATTCATTATTTGCAGACAGAAGAGCCTTATCTTTTTGATTTAGACTACAGTGCCACAGAAATATATGCATTTCCTCTAAGTGCATGTGTAAGTCATGACACTCAATTTAAAAGAAATACATACATTCAAAGCATGAAACATCTAAATATTTGCTGGTTATTATTTTAAAGTCTATATTCCTATTCTCCAAAGTACTTGCAAGAAAGTTGTGTCGTTCATTTTGTTTTATTTAAGCATTTTTATTCACAGGAAAAGATAGGTTTTTAAAGTCAAAGAAAAAATCCAGACACTTGGTAAACATGTAGGATGAGTGAAATACAGACTAAATTAATGATACTTAAGATGACATACATAATTATGACAGAAAGGTCAGGGTAAATGGCAGCTTTCCCAAGTATATAGAGTGTCAGAAAAATCCCCAAAGTATATATTTTAATTGAGTTATGTTTTCTTTCCTTCACATTGAAGCATTAAGGTATTAGCTCATTCCTGGGCCTGCGTTCCTAGGATTTAACATGGCAAAATTCCCAGATCTACATTTTGACAGTAAAACCACATCATGCATAGGCTCCTTCCAGCAGTGAAATACCACTTTGTATTTGTCTCCAAATCATCAGTTTCTTTTTAAACAGAAATATATTTAATATACGGGGAAAATAAATTTTACAAGGGTGAGGATGAATTGAACGCTGGTTTTGAGATGTGGGAAACGTGAAAAATGGAAGAAGCGAATCAATGCGACAGAAACAACCAAAATGCACAGCAGAAGGCAAATAAACAGTGGGTAGAGTGCATGGCATGTCCTGAGGAGCCAGGTTGGTTACACCAATGCACTAAGCCTTGTGCAAGCAAGCACCAGTCTAAGCCTTATCCCTAAGTCTAGCGCTTAGTCCTGTCCCAGCCTTCGGAACTGCAGGAGTTACCCAGATCCAGAGCTTCCTTGGGCAGGGACCAGCCGTGGATGCAACTCTTTGCCAAGGTAACTGACCAGATGCCTTTCCTTTGAAGATTTATGGTGATGAAAAACAAAACAAAAAATGGAACTGTACAGCCAGCCACTTAGGTTTTAGGTTCTCTTGGACTGAGTTTGGCTTGAACTACTCCAGAAAGCTGGAGGGATGCTTTACCCCGCCCTGACCTTTTTTCCATTAGGAAAGAGGCCTTCAGGGGCTCCATGTACTGGGATGAGGGGAACATTACTTCTGTGCACATATTCCTCCAGGAAGGAACTGAGTGTAATTGTTTTATCCATCAAGAATTGTCAGAAAGTTGTTCATTCGAGGGGTTTTTATTTCATTTTTTAAGTCTTTGATTTTCTCTTTTTAAGTCTTTGATTAGCCTCCAGCCCATCCCAGTTAGCCAGCGTTTCTCCCCGTGCTTCTCCAGTTACGCTGAAATATGGCTCGGTGCTAATGCATTGTGCATGGTGGGAATGTGCCCTATGGGGATACCTAGGCTGGGGTGTGGCAGGTCCTACTCGCTTGATAATATTATCTGCCTTGTGAAAAGGAAGGATGCACAGGAAAAAAAGGTTGGTTGTGTCCCGGGAAGGCTCCCTCCTCAATGACAGTGAATGGAATTAGCTAAATTAGAGGTTTGGAGCAGAAAAATATCCTTAAAGATATAAAACAAAAGGCTAACCGAATGTTGAAACCCTTCTTACTCTTTTTTTCCTTTTGGTGTCTCAGTAATGTACTCATTAGTGGAGATGTTTGAGCCCATGCATTATCTCTACAACCCTCTTCTGAGCTGTGTCTAGAACAAAGCACATTTGTGTGTGTGCAGATAAAGGTGTACCTTCATGCATGCACACACCAAAACCATACTTCTGCATTAAACCAAATCAAATGCTTGAAAATTAAGAAAAAAAAAACCCAAACCAAACCAAACCAAACCAAAACCCCCAAAAAACAGAATAAAGCATTATGACTTTGAAAGTGCTTAATTGCAAATTTTCTGCAGGGTCTCTGCCTCAGTCAGTGTTGTTTCATTTTGGACAGTCTTTAGTTAATTATTTTATATTCTCATCATTCAATATGCAGGTCTGTACTTTATTTGACTGTAGCTATTCAAACCTCATCTTAAAAGCAGCAGTATGAATTTCTTCACACGCTGTTCCAGGGACTCATCACTACGAGATCTGAACATGTCATGAACATTAATTTATCCTCACAACAGCTTGGTATTATTAATTCTGGGGGTTTGAGAGCAGAGATTGAAGTATAACAGGGTTTCAATTCTGGAGAACTCTTAAGGCAGAACATTGCCTCCACCATACTTAATCTTGCATTTTTTTGTACCCAAACCTTGCACCCATTTACTTCAGTTGCTATGTGTGATTTGTTTGGGGCAGGAGCCTGGTCCAGCCCTTGTGTTTCTTGCAGAAAATGGGTAGGGTGGTCGATGGCCATGCTGTGATTACCCCCATGAAATGGAACAGTCTTGTACCAAATGCATTTCTTCAGGGTATGTTAATGCAGTTAACATTGCCAGCTATCCCTTTAACCCTGATCTTCTTTGCTGTGCATTTTCCTGTTTGTGCAACACACCTGTTCCCTTTTTCACTTCTGTTTGGTATGGTTTCATCCCTACTTCAGGAGTTGTGGAGAGCTCCAGGGAAACTGTCTTTCTTCACTATCATCTGAAGCAGCAGCAGCATTTATAGTGAAGTCTGAGGATTTTAAGCTTGTACATATGTGTTAGACATAGCAAACCGTGCAGCGCTGTGTATATGAAGCCTCTCTTCAGTCTTTTGGGGCTGAAAATAAAAAATCTTGGTAAAGCAGGAGCAAGAGATTCAAGATTTGACTAAATGAAGGTTAATTTTGAATAGCAGGGCAAAAGCAGGTACTGAATGTTTAGAAGTCAAGCTTACCAACAATTGGCAGATCAATACCATTTCACTGTCTTCATAAACAGCTGGACTGAAGTCTTCTGCAGAACATTAAGCCTGGGGTAGAGATGAGCATCCATAGACTAACCCAAAACATTTCAGGTTTGACAAACTTGCAAGCATCTCAAAGCAGGATCTTGTAGCAGGATGGGTTAGGCAATATTTGCTAAAAGTATTGTTACCAGGGCAATATATAATCTATATATAGAGAGAAAAAGATGGCTAAAGCAATGGTCTAACAGGGTCATCAGTCTTTTCCAAGTGGGCTGTGCGGGACCTCTCAAAAACTTTGGCTAGTGTATTTTTGGTATCTCAGATGTTTATAACAAGGGAGGAAAAATAGGAATGTTTTTGTGGTAGTCCAAGATGACCAGCCTGGGTGGCAGGATTCCCATTCTGGAACCCACCTGCCTTGCAGTCTTCCTTTGATTTCCATTGCATTTGCTTTGTGTGTTGTTTTTATCATCAAGTGAGTCTCTGAAAACTGTTTCAGGATTTGTAGTGTTACAAGCTCAGTCACAGGCAGATTGATAGACTGGGGATAAAAGAGAGAGTCTAAATTGCAAAATACATTCATTTATTTGGCCGGCTGCAGTTTACATATGACAGCCACATCCATATTCACACCCCTACCTCTGTGCTACCTACCTCAGAGTGAGGAAGTATGTGCAGAGAGCATCATGTTGATGGGTTTAGTGGATTAGATGTCTTTTGCTGCCCACCCTGTTTCGAGCAGCAATTGTGCCAACACCATGACTATTGAGAGCTGTGCTGGCAGCCTGCATCATGAAGAAGCAAGTTAGAGCATCTCGGTGAGAAGCTCATGTCCATGTTCACAAAAAAACAGGGATGAATTAAGGAGCCTGTGAAGCTGGGGGAGACGGTTCTGTTGGTTAGATTTGACAGAAATTGTGTCCATTTCCTTAAACCACAATACCTTTTGTGGAGTCTTTTATTTTCTGTTAAAAAACATTTTTTGGTGGATCTTGGTGGCTGTGCCAATATTGCATGTGTACTTACCGCATGTCAAATGGGTATTTATCTGAGAGACCAGAGTGAATATGTGGGATAAGCATGGGTCTTAACTGAGAATTGCCTTGTTTATGCTGGCTAAGGCCTCAATGAAATGGGATTTTAAATACATGTAGCATATTTTATTGGTGTTAGTCAGATGTTTAGCTGGTGTGAATGGCATTATTTTATGTGCCAGCTAAAGGCCTAGCCCAAGAAAGAACTGGAAAAATAATTAAAACCAAACAAACAACAATTTACTACTCTACATTTCATTTTTAGCCACTTAAATGGTAATACAGTGTTTGAGGGCAGCCAGAGGTGGTTGTAGCTGCTGTGCATTTCCCCTGATGTGTTACTGAGAATCAATATATGGACTGGAATAAAAGCATGGAAGTTACTGACACTGAGCATCACAGTGGCACCGTGTGTCAGTGTGTGATACTGCGGAATTGTTAAATAGCGCATCTTGGAAAGACTCTGCAGATGTTGCCATGCATTATAGCATCCAGTAGGGAAAAAAAAGGAAAATCACTGGACACGTACAATCACCTGTATTCAACTTTCAACGTTGCTTTAGACGTGTAAACCAAAAATGCAAAAGCCTGGACACTGCGAAGTTTCAGCCTTACTGTTGCACATATCTTGCAGTGTGCCCAAGTTCAGCTACTCGTCTTATTCCTGCTATAGACTACGATGAACCAGATTTTTTTCATTACTGTACATCCAATGCAATATCCACCTATATAGAGTTAGCTCCCTCTACATAGCGGGGTGTGGCTAGATGCAGAAATTTATTCATCTGCATTTGTATAATAGATATGTGTATAGGTTTAACATAGACAAATTGTTATATATTATACTTATGTGTAATATAACACTCATTAGTTTGTACATACAATATAGAGGTTATTTGGGATAGGGATATATAAAAGATAGAAGAACCCAGTAATTGCCTTTAAGATCAGAGCTCAGAGCATTACCTTGGATTTTACAAGGCCAGCGAGCACAAAAGAGCAGTAATTTATGAGCTCAGCGTAAAAGAATAGCATAATTGCATTAAAAATTAATGCTAATGAACACTAAAATGGGGAAGGTGGTTATGATGAAAGTTTGTATTCATCTTCCCTGGTTTGAATGATGGCTAGTGGCTTGATTAATGGCTTAATTTCTATCAATTAGCGGGGAAAAATCTCCTACGAGACAAGGGTAAATTGAGCATTGAATTACATATCTTGCTTTTGTGTGCTGAGAAAAAAGAGTGGCGAGGCTCTGATATTAGCCACAGTGACAAATGCGGTGTGCCCTGCACCGGCTGCGCCGCCTCTCCCGGCGGGTGCTGCCGTGTGGCTCTGGGTGTGTGGTGGGGGCAGCCGGCTTGCTGGCCCCGAGCTGGCCCGCTCCTCTCCCACCCGGGGGTTCTTTTGCTCCCCCTGTTAATGGAAGGAAAACCTCTGGCAATTTTAAGCATGTTAGGGCTGTTTGCTAATGCTGTGTTAGCCGAGTTTGATTTCTTCCCGGAATATGTTCAGAAATAACCCCAAAAGGCCTCAAAATGTGAGTGGATGTAGGAACTAGCATGTGTGTGAAAAGTGCAACAGTGAGGGTCACCTGCGTGCAGTTCAAATGTGTGGCTAGAGCAGGAATCCCAGTGTTTCTAAGTTGCTTAAATTAAATGTTCTTAAATCCAGAACTCAGTTGCTAAAGTTTCCCGTCATATATTCTGCTCAATTTTATACCACGTATTACCATTCTTTTTAAAGAAAAACCTATTAGTATCCAGACTTGTTTTAAAATACTGTGAAAGCTAGGTTATAATTTATTAAAATAGAAAATTGTAAGTACTCTAATACTTTCTTTAATAAGTATTACATTATATATTTTATACTATATTATGTACTACCTACTACATGGGATGTATATTTAGTACATTAAATATATATTTTAATGCATTAAAATCTATAAAGTGTAGTGTAGAATACTGTGTGATATATAATACATTATGATGTATTAAAATAGCATACTGCAAGTACTGTAGTACTGTTAAAAGTGCTCGAGTACTTACAGGTTGCTATTTTAATGCATTATAATTGTACTACCAGAGTACTTACAGTTAAGTTTGAAGAATACAAATCAATACTAAAAACTTTCTCTGGCCACAGGTACTCTATTTGGGGTATGTTTTATTGTTTCTGTGACTTTGTCTGGAAAAAGTTACTTCTCCGGAAACCTCAAGAGCTGGGAAATAGTGTGGCCAAGTGTTGAAACAGCGCTTTGACACCGCGGAGGGGATCTGGAAACGTTAGCGGCATCAAGCAGCGTGTATCCTGAGTTGAAGTTGTTAGAGGAAAGGTAGTTTTGAAGCTAATCCCCACTTCCCCTCCGGCTGCCGCGCTGCGGGCGGCCCAGCAGGGGTGGATGCAGGGGTGGATGCAGGGGTGGATGCAGGGGTGGATGCAGGGATGGATGCAGGGCTCGCAGCACCTCCGGGGCTCATCATCGCGGTTTTCACACCGCCCCAGACAAAGGCGGGCTGCGGCCGGCGTTACGCGTGGCGGTGCCTCCCTCTAACGGCTGCGAGCCTGCCCGTGGGAAGCCGCGGAGGCGACCATCGCCCGCCCTCTGCCGCTTCCGAGGGCTTCCCTCGGCTCCAGCGGGCAGGAGGAGAAGGGATCGGGGCGGGGGGCAGTTCATGGCGTTAACGCAGGAGCGTGCGAGCGCTGTTCGTGCCTTGGCGCGTTTGTTGTGCTGGGCTGGAGGGTGCCAGGGGTCTCGCACCGAGAGACGGTGAGGAAGGCACCAGCCGGGTCTTCCTCGTAGCTTTGCCGGTCACCCCAGGCGTCCCCGGACCTCGGCGCTCGGACACGGGAAAAGGTGTCAGGGCTTGAGGTCACGCTCTGCAAATACCTGCGGGCTCCAGCGTGTGCACCAGTGGCAGAGGGGAGCCCCGTTAGCATCACTGATTGTGTCCTGCGCACAGAAAAGATCTGAGGGGCGGGGAGGAAATCGCTGAAAATCAGAGCCCCAAGTTTTGTACAGTCTCGTAGTGACACAAATGAAGTGAATGCCACCACTCCTGGGGGACTTTCCCTCCTCTTGCTAGTGCTTTCATTTTGTTCAACAGCAATATTCCCGTGCACTGCACTGTGGCAGACAGTATGTCTCAGCACCCTGTAGTTTTCCTGTCTCTTCCGCTGCAGCTTGTCCAGATAAAAACTTAATTTTTCTTTGAACATGTCCGCTTGCACAGCTGAAATAAAAACAGGAAGCAATTAGAAAGCACTGGGCGTGTGAAAAGCAACGGTTCTGTTGCAGTTCTGTAATGCATTTGTGACTATCCATACAGTTGTATATATATAATTGTATAAAAATTATACAATATCACCTAAGCTAACCCTAAATAAAATGGGATGTAAGGGAAAATATTTTGCTCTTTAGCTGGTTTGTTTAGTCTGCTATTTGTGGTTTCTTCTTTTAATCTTCAACTCATAAACAAAAGAGCAGTACAATTGCAACTTTTTTCTGTATTTTAAAGCATGTTACTTAAAATGCATTATATTTTAAATGGGTCATTTAAATTAACCAGGTATATCCCTTTAAATATAATTGGTAAAATATGAAGAATTATTTATTCTGAGGAATATTTTAGGTTAATTATGTCATAGCTTTGATTCTTAAGTGAGACCCACTTGAAAGAAAACTCTTTAGTTAAAGGCACAGGTTCATTTCTATGGTCAGGCTTATAGGATTAGCAATGAATCCAGTAAGCATCACAAATTTACACCTAAAGATTAGACAAGAAATATTTCAAGTATGTTTTTATTTAGTGGGGCATTCACAAGATATTATCAGTCATTTAATACTTCTATTTCAATGCTTGTTAAATTCTTCGCATGCTTCGTCAACAGCCTTGTCTTTAGAAATAAGCAGAGAAATGGAAATATTTTACACAGAGCTTGCAGGAAACTTATTTTTCCTTTCCTCTGATTCTCAAGTGTTCCTAATTATTGTGCATTTTGTGCACAATTTCATATTGTGAAATTTTTGGGCAGCATCTAAAGGATTAACTCACATTTTATTCCTAAAGTGACATTTCAAGTTACTGCTAATAGACTGATTCAGTATGAAAATAGGAGCTATAAAAGATGAGTGTGTATGTGTGTATATTTATATAGACATGAGAAGATGTACATAGCTGTAAATATAGATCAGAAGTGTAAAATATGGAATCACCTCTGAAGGACAGCTTTCCCAGGTAAATCTTCTGTGGCTGGGGTAAATGGGGCAAAAATCCCTGGCTTCCTATAAAATCACATTAACTAGATGTTCCCCTAGTAGCATCCCTTTTACAATAAGGGATATAAACAACGATGGAGAAGTGCAGCGGGCATGGAGGGCTGGCCTGGGCACAGGCTGCACCCCACGGCACCCCATGGCACCCTGCAGGGAGGTTCGCCCTGACCAGCCGCTGTGTGGTATTGCCAGAGCCGAGCGTCAGCGAAAGAGCTGGTGACAGGTCTGGTAATTGTGAGCGCTGCTGGAATTGTGTTTTCATAAAAAATGGCCTCAACAAGCCCTCGTTTTAGGGCTAAACAAGATTTAGTTTATATTTGTCACCATAACACAGTAAAAAGACTTGCTGTGCAATGAGTTAGTATTGATTTTTTTTTTTTGTCTGTAGCCTCTTAGCTTTCTGACTCCATTATTTTTGATTTTACTATGAAATACATATCCTTTCTACTGACATCTGACAAACAACATATGGAAGTCGTTTTATCTACCAATAATGTGTTTGTCAGAAAAATCAGACACTAATGGGTTGTGCTTCCTCCAGTCCATTTTCCCCAAGTTAATGTCACTGATGTAATTCTAAACATTTAGCGATTTTTGCCCCTTAATAATTTGTCATTCCTGCCGGTTTGTGTAAGATTCATTTAAGATACTACAACAGGCTGCGAACTGAGGGGAGGGTTTGTGAAATAAGAGTTGATTTTAAATCTACGTTCCCCTGCCATTCTTTGATACTGGATTTAACACTGTGACTACCAGGTACACCTTACCATTCCTTTTCTTATCCTCAGATCCAAGAGCTTGATGGATTATGATTTCCTCTCCCTAGTAGGGCATTAGCATATTTGTTCTCATACTTCCTATGGGATCCTTTTTAAAAGAGAAGACTTTGTCAACAAGGCAGCATAACTTTTAAACACAAGCCTAACTGCAAGCAAGTGATTTTTTTTTCCTTCTAAATTCCAAAAAATCAGACCTCAGGTGTTACTTACGCACTTCACTATAGCACAGCTCTTGCCCTAAGCCTCATGAGCACTGAGGCTTCCACAAAACCTTTCCAGGGGCTTGTGGCTGGGCATGCAAGGAGCGTTAATCAGATCCATAAGGATCAAACAATATTTCCAAATGATTTTTAAGCATTGAGGCAGCTTCTTGTTTGCTATTGAAAGTTCTGTCTCTTCTTATATTTTGCCTGCCTTACCCATTTTACAAACGCATGCTCCTCACAGCGCAAACCATCCACTCCTCCCTGCTTCTGCACCTCAGGCATCTTGGACTGGCCCCAGTATACTACATATAAAGCAAATGGTTTTCATAAGTAAATAAGATGGAGATAAAGTGGTTAAATTTGTGAACAAAATTGTGAACAAAAGCCTGCAGTTAGCAGAACGAATTCAGGATTTGTTTGTCACTGCAGCTAGGCATGGAAGTAGGTAGGGAAGATGAAGAGAGCAGAATCTGAAGAAGCAGAAAATGAACCAGACAGTAGAGCCAATACGTTTGTGTCGGGTGTACTGTAATGTACCACCCAGGATAGAGGTTTGTTGGTAAAAAATGAAGTTGTTAGTTTAGCTTACACAGGTCCATTCCAGGAATATTCCTGAGCTGCTGTTAGTTTATTTGCTCATGTGAAGCTGCACTTACTTGTCGTTACTAGACTGAAATGAGTTTTCAGTGGTTAGTCATTGCAAAAGGATGGAAGTTACATATATTTTTTCTTGTGCAAAATGGAATGCATTTTGCAGTGTATGTGTGTATCTGGATGAATTTGGATTTAGAATTTTGTATACAGGAAAAGAATTTGGTACTTCTGAATTTCTGAATAATTCTGCAACCTCTTTTGATCTGCAAGCACTTTTCCTGAGTTTAAATATACTTCGGTTTCTTTAGAACAAGAAATGTAATCTTTTATACGTACATATGCATGTGCTACCAATGTATAATTACAGTTGCTCATTTATTTAAATTTGTGGTTTATATATTGTTTAAAGTATTTTTATGTGTTCATGAACTATCTGATCACCTGCAAAAATAGCACTGTTTCATCCTATGTTGCTTTTTCCTCATCTTTTTGGCACTCTCCTTTTCACTTTATCGCTAAGACTATGATTCTGTGACTCAAACTCATGTCCTCAGTATCCTGTCAGTGCAGGGCAGACACAGCTGCACTTTCAAGCTGTCCAAAAAGCCAATCTGAATTTATGCCATAGCGTTAGCAGGCAGCTGGCCTCTGAACTTTGGCTGGGGCAGGTACACCCGCTCTGACATCAAGGCCAGTAGTACAAAACCTTTTAAAACCGAATTTGAGCTAGAAGACAGTTTGCACCACACCAGCCTGTCCATGATGTTGCTGCCGCATTTCAAACCTGGCATCAAGTTTCAGGGATGATGTGGTGTTTTCTTGGGCTGTGGCACAAGTTCAAGCTTTCACCTTGCAAGGGAGCTAATTTAATCACTCAGCTTTTGGTGAAAGGAGCAACACCAGACTGCACAACAGGTGCAGGAGAGGGCAAAGACAGACCATCCCTTTGGCAGCTTAGACCAACGTAGCTGTGACACAAAACTTTACTGTCACCCATCACTAGTGTGGTTTTTAAGAAGTACATCTTGCATTATGAATGCTCTGAGCTTCCTGCCAGTCTAATCTGGCACCAGTCTAATCTAAACCAGAAGATCATCTGGTTGAGCAGTGAAAGAAATAGTAAAACCTATCTGACAGCACCCCAGTTATGTGTTTAATGTAGCTCATACCAAGGTTGGCAGGAGCTGCTCGTCTTTGCCATAAAGTCACTGGGAGCAGTATTCACTTTGACAAAATAAAGTCTCAGCCTGGGATTCAAAAATATCTTGTGGAATCTACATGCACTGTAAGGCCTTGCAGTACAATTCAGAAGAAATTTTGCTCATTTGGTTAAACAGCTGCAATTCGGTCACCTTTTGCTGCAAATCGTATGAGCACACAATATTTAGTGTTCATGTTAGGAATATTTTATTACCAGATTCTAGGATTTTTTTTTTTTGTGTGAAACTCATCTAATGATGGAACTCTTAATGCCAAACTAATCACTTAGCTCGTCATGAGGAGAACACAGGTGGTGGCACATATCTTGAGACATCCACAGCTGGAGTCAAGTTCACCTCCATACAAGCAGAAATAGTTTTACTGTTCCATATTGAGGGAGCTCCACTGAGTTGTCTGCACTGTTCCTGAATCCTCAAGTTCTCCAGGAAATACTCATGTCATAAAACTAGCAGTTATTCTGCAAGGACATCTCTAGCAAGTTCTTAAATTGGCACCTTGAATGATACCATGCGTTGAACAAGAATGGCCAACTCACTGTTGCTTTTACTAAAGGAGTTTTCTTTGTAACAGGTTTTAGGCTGCATTAGAAGTTGAGTTTTTTTATTTCTGTTATGTGCTGTTGTAAAATATATTCAAGGCACTGCTTAGACATGGCATTTATCATAGGCTTACACTAATGTATACTGACATTACACCTGCTCTTTGTAGACCAGGCCACCCTAGTAGAGCAAGTGAAACGAGCAAAAGAAATTGAAGCTATTGAAAGTGACTCCTTTGTTCCGCAGACATTCAGATCAAGTAAAGAAGTCAAAAAGGTAAGTTTTCAATATCCTTTTTTGGTGCATAATCCTTTCAAAGTCAGATGGAAGCTGCACTATTAAACAGTTTCCACTGATGAAAGAGCATCAGTGTTGACAAATCCCACCATCAGCTCTCCAATGTTCTTGGTGTGGTGTTCAAAGAGCAAATTTTAATGTGTAAGAATTTCAGGGAAATTGGCTGCTTTGACAGTATATTTACATATGGTGAGCAGCTCCATTTTTTAAAAATTCTTTTAAAATCATGTAAAACCATGAAGATTTTTTTTCTTACAGGAAAAGTAGAATTAAAATCCAAAAGTAATCAGACATTTACATTGTAATTAAAGGTAGAGGTCTGTATTTTTTTATTTTGCTTAACTGAAGCCAGACTTAAGACCATATTTACTCCCTGAACCAAACTGGCATTGGTTTCAGTCAGCTGTCCAAAATCTTAACAGGGGACATCTAGGTTCCAGAGTTTTACCTGCATTTTGGCTGTCAGATCTTCTAGGGAACTTGGACGCTTTTGGGTTTGGAAGCATTCAGGCAAAAGTTTTATTCATGTTTTCGATCTGAATTTTTGAGTTACCACTGTTTGTTTCCCCAAGAACTTGAATTTTCTTGCCTTTTCAAAGTCTCTGAGAAGTTCCTGCAGCCTCTTCAGAAGTGCTCTAAAATGCCAAAGTTAAGGTTTTGCAAGCTCTCTCATTGCCCAAGGTGATGAGTTTGGGGTTTTTTTTCAGTTCATGTGCTTAGTCTGGACTTTAGTCCATGCCCAGTGTGTCCCACTGAGCATGTTGAGAACTATTTGCATGAAGATCCTTTCATGGGCATGTGTTGCAATAAAAGGAAAGCTGAGCACTCGGTTACAATTCTGCCACCTTTGGGAGTTTGAAGGTAAAATACTCAGATGTGTTTCTTTTTAGCCAACAGAACCTACTGAACTACAGTATGAACCTGTAACTATCGGAGTGGGGGCTGTTGATACATCTGCTCCTGAAAAAGAACGACCATCTGCCAATATTCCTACTGCCATCAAATATCAAGATGATAATTCTTTAGCACATCCAAATGTAAGTGTGCCAATATTTACTTCATCTTTAGAACAAGACAGCCCACTGAAAAAGAGCAACTTCATATAACTAACAACCATTTTGCTTTGCTGCTCATCAAATAACCTGTGCTCTGAAGACCGTTAGCTAATGGGCCGTTTATTGGCTTAAACAGGATCACACTCCTTGCATCATGTGACAGAGAATAAATACAAAAGAGTTCACTAGTGATATAGTTTTAAAGCTACAAACAAATTTTATAACAAAGTAACACACTAATTGAAGGCAGGGGAAATTAAGATATTATTCATATAAAAATTCCTGTTCAATAAAAATTCATGAAAAAATGCTTTTGGTTTCTGTAGTTGGAAACCTGGTGAAAGATCCAGAGCTGGTTGACCTTGCCAGATTGTAAAGCTTTAAATACATGACAAACTTTAGATCATTTTATATAATTATGGCTAAACTTATCCTTTGTAATTGGAAATAGGAGTACTTACAGTAGAGGATTTTTTAAGTATTAGCAAGTTATAAATGACTTGCAGTAAATAAACTAATGCGAGTTCTGTATAGTGAGCATGGCTAACAACGGTTAAGACCTGTACAATATGGCAAACTTGCTGTTTCAGGAGAAGACTGAAATTGGAATGTCTTGGCTTTTTGATTCTTAAAAGCCACTACCTTTATGAATGTATTTCTATCACCTTTGTATTTTAACACCCCTGTGCAGCTGGGCACCTTTGGGCACCAAAATAGTCTGCACATGTTTTAGCAGAGTATAGTAAATAAACAGAAAGCTAATGAGTTGTTCCTGCTTTTCTTCCTCTCCCCTTTATCTGTCAGCTGTTTATCGAGAAGGCAGAAGCAGAGGAGAAGTGGTTTCAGAGGCTGATTGCTCTCCGGCAAGAACGGCTGATGGGCAGTCCAGTGGCCTGAGCAAACCACTGTGACCATCACATACCAGCTCTCCATGAATACTAAGAAATCCTTAAATAGTTTTATTTTTCTCTTTTGAGGAGATTTTAATACTCAGTATGAGTTGTACAGAAAATAAAGATTTCATCTGAAGACACAAGAATGTTCTATCCTCCATGTTTCTCCCAGACTCACTGATTGGTGACTTGTATTGCTGAGCTACCCGCTGTAGATGAGCAGGCTATCAGAGCAGGGTAATTTTCTCATCTTGTACTAAATTCCTCTGGGTGCAAAAAAGTTGACATCCCAAGAAGATGTAATTTTATAGCTTCCAATCAAAAATATATATATAATCATGCAGCAGTTTAAAGAAAAATGCAAAAATAAGGCTGCCAAAGTTCAGACTGGTTAGCGCACCAACAATAGGGGTGCAAGTGGTAGCACCTTGGGGCATTGCATCTGCTGCAGCTGGAGGAGGATTCAGGGCCAATGATTTCACTGTTATCTCTCCTTCCTTCTGCTGTGCATTGCAGTAGCAGCCTTTGAATCCTGAACATCTGTAGACAATCTCCTTGCTGAGGGGCTCTTCTAAATTGATGGGTTGATCCAGCTGCTCCAGCATTAGCATGGTTCCTCACTTATGGTGGGCTTGAGGGGAAAGAAATGTTTCCTTGAACATCTACTCACTACTGTTACCACCTGGGAAAAAAAAAAAAATGTTACGCTTTAAAACAAAACAGTAAAGTTTTCAACAGGTTTCAAGAAATACTTTTTTCTGAGCAATTTTAAGCACATTAAATTGTTTGATAATCTACAAGAGCCTCTACAAGAGGCTTTCTGTGAATTCTTAATAGGAAATAATAGAAAGATTATTGTGTGTAGTGGTACAGACTTTTGTTGACCAGACTAGTGGCATACCTATTTCTGTACAGTGACTTTTTTCAGTCTATGAAGCTTCCCTTTGTCTGAATGTGACTTTAAAATACTTTATTATTAGTCTTACTTGAATCTATCAGATTTAGGCCAACTATACTTACCAAAAAAATCTGTCTTTCATTCAATTAAAGGCCAGAGATCAAGCAAATAAAATACAGTAGTGTTTCTTCCGAGGTTTCTAGCAAAGCTGTGAGAAAACTCTTACATCAGTAGAAGACTAACCTGAGTCCCCACCTCTGGACATACCTCACTGAAAATGACCTGCATCAGCTTTCCCATGTGAGTGAAGAAATTCATAAAGCTTTTTTATGGTGTCATTTTTCCTTGTTCTCAAATCTGTGGGGAGAAAAAATAAAAAAGGAAGGATGATTCTGGGAATGTACTTTGGTTTCCCTATTTCTTTAAATCACTGATATAAAAGGAAAACATATTAAATTTGCATTCTAACATGTTTTTACTTTTTCTTGCTGAAATGTGTTAGTTTGACTTGGTCCTGCATTAAAATTGCTGTTTCGATACTGCCTTGTCTTTAACAAAAAGCGGGAAAAAAATTGTTTCATTTCGGCATTTTCAAATGTAAATATTTGTCATTGTTCTGTTTTCTAATCTCCTTCTGTGTTTCTTTCATAGTAAATAAAAACTATTTGATCTTATGCAAGGTACAAGTGTAAATTACGCTTTTTCGTGCATTATGTTGGATAATTTTGGTATTCTTATTGTATGCAAAATTATTCCTTTTATGTAATTCACAGCACTACAGGATATTAAAAAATTCTAAAGGCTGCTCTGTTTATAAGTAAGTAAGACTTAGTGGTAATAATAGGGTGTACCTACTATTGCTCATAAATCAACATTACATTTCTCTAGCAGATCCATGCTGGAGGAGAACTGTGAAGAACATCTGGAAAGAAAATGGAACTAGCATTTAAGTAATCTGAACTGAACAGAAGTATGTACTGAAACATGCCAAGCAGAATTTGAAACAGAGCAAATTGTTATAAAGTTGATTTTTATGGTTCCAGTTGCAGATTAGTGATTAGAAGAACTGATAAATAATTACTCAGAACTCTGTGGTTTTCATTAAATATGTAGCTTGTTTATTGGCCTGGTGTCTGTGTTCATTTAAGAAGAGGCATTTTTTTCTGCTTTAGGCCCTATATTCTGTCACCCTATCTCCATTCCTACTTTGAACATTCGTTGTGCATACTTGAAGTTCATGAAGTTACTGGTGTTGGGAGCTGACGGAATTGTGGTTTTACTTAGATACTGTCTGTTACAAATCAGAAAATGTACTGTCCTTGTTACAATCCACAAGTTCATACAATACAGATCTCTAAAGATGCCTAAAGCAAGTCAGCGATGCTCAGGTGTGTGTCCTGGAGGTGAGAGGTCATGTGGAGCTGGCTCACGACCTCTGCGATACTACATGTTGTGTCTTGCAAGTAAACTTTAATTTTACTGTGGATGTCTCACTGTGTATGGCTAGACTGAATACTCGAAACACTGATCATGGGGATGCAGGTGGCCCTTTGCCAGATTCACTTGCAGAGAGGCTCAGTGCTTTCCAAAGCTGAGCCCTCTCTAAGGGGTGCCAGAGCAGTGCTCTACCTTTCTGAGAACCTGCCATTGCTGATTCCACAGCTTAAACTTTCAGCAAAACTCAACACTGTTCCCCTGTGTTTGCTCCTGCGGAGTAAAAGGAAGGTTGCATAAGGCCAGTCGTAGGGTTGTAAGTGTAAATCTTCAGACTGCAGCACTTTTGATTCAAGTAGTGTAAACTGTTTTGCTTTTACTTGAATAGCATCCTGTGATAAATTATTCATTTTCCTGTCAAAGGTAGGGAGATATTTGAGTGTCAGAAATGAAATATGGAAGAAGGCAGCAATATCAGAAATAATCTTCACTCTGTAACCACCTATGCACAACTAAGGAGAATTTTGACTAACATTGCTTAAAATTATTTTACAAGACTTGGACACATTTATAAATTGATTGAATCCAAATATGTGTGCACCCCACCGTTCCATGTGTGGGGCCTTTTTGCATGAGGAAAAACTGGCATGTATTACCTAGTCAGTCAGGTACAAATTTAATTAACTGTGTCATAGCGTCGACATGAAACTCGTGTCAATGTGCACAAATTAATCACCACTAACCTGGAAAAATGCACTGCTGACTCACAAGCCATGCTTTTCCTGATCCAAAAAAAGAGTGACACCTTTCCACAGGAATCCTACTCACTTAGTTTCTTTGCTTCTAAGGTCTTCTGATGTTCTCACATTTAGCATTTAGGACTCTTGCCTATGGAATTTTATTTATTTGGTTTTCCACTTTGCTTTGCGCTCCTGGTGAAAGGGAAAGGATTCCTGATTAAGAAGGTGAAAGAAACAGCTGTTTGTTAGCTGTCCAACTAAAACATGGGATTTGTACCTGTGTTTTGCAGGTTGTAGAGACAGCAGTGTCATGGTTTTGTCATTCAGGATTCATGATGGGGTGTCTCTAATACAATCAGCTCTAACACAAAGTTCGTCCTAATGCCAAACTACCTTAAATCTGACTCAGATGAGTGGTATGTAGGAGGGAAAAGATAATGCTGTAACTTGAGACTTCTGGTAGTCAGCAAAGACCTCTACCCCTAGAAATTACATTAGCAAACTCATTTCACTTAGCCTGCTGCACAGCCACCATCAATTAAAATCAAACCAGGCTGATTTTGATTTGATAACTTTCAGGTAAAATGTTCACTAGCCCTTTCTGATTTCTTATCTAACATCTCCACTATTTTTTATTATGATAATTGCTTGAAACGGAGGCATATTTAGGTTTTATTATTACAATATTTTAGAAAGATATTTGCTACTAAAATAATGGTATCTAAGAAAACACTGTCAGCCAGGAGATCAAATTTTGCTACTTCTGCTTCAGTCGCTCTGATATGAGCAGGACTGGATGATCCCGCAGGCCATTCTTCCATCAGTAACCCAAAACCAACCCTCTCAATGATTACTGTTTTCCATTTGTCAGGTTACGAGAAGGAAGTTATTTTTAGTGGAGATCCTTGAACTTTAGAAACCTGTTTCAGGAGAGATCAGCTTGAACCTATGACTTAATCTACATATGACACAGGGCTGTGGTGGCTTTTCAGCTTGCAGCAGTAATAAAAGCAATGTGAGGATTGTTGTTACTCCAGAATTCAAAATATTCACCATTTGTGATGTTGACTTGCCATAGCTTTGCCTAATTTCTTTTCTGTTGGCTGTTCCCTCCCCTCGTGTTCCTCCTTTGCTAAGACCTAGGAAAAAAGAGCAGCAGTGACTGAGCTAGATTGGGTGACGCTGGGGAGCAGACTTAAGACACTGAGTCACTCTGGAATTGCCACTCCGGGGTGAGCTGTGACACGATACGTCTGCTCTTTCTGGAAGGAAGCAGGAGCCGAAGCTCAGCCCGGACAGTGGAGGAGGGAGTTCAGTGTGAACACCAGCCCTGAGCTGTGCTTTGCTGCAGGCTGGACACCCTGCTCCAGGTGAGCATCTTGTGAGCTGGAAATGATGGTCATGCCATGATTTAAACCCAGATGAAAATCAAAATCACACCTTGGCTATCCTTTTGCTGCTTCAGAAATGGAATATAGACTGGGGCTGCATGGTTGTAAGGATAGTAATGATATAAGAAGCCTTTCCACCCTTTGGCATCAGTTCTGAACACACTATAATGTAAAGGCTATGGTTTGAAAGGTGGCGTCTCTGCTGAGCTGTCACAGTAAAAATCTGATTCCCACTAGATGTCTCTGCTGTTCCAGAGCAGCTGTCCCTCTGAACCTTGGTGGTAAACCAGATTTACCTTTTTATTTCCTAAACAGAGCTGGAGTCAGGGTAACCAGACAGAGCAGTTTGCCTCATAGTTTTCTGGTGCCTTACATTCTACATCTTTACAAATAAAAATACAGCCCCAAAAGGTAATCTCCAAATATTTACTACATAGCACAGTCCCTGGGGGAGTTTATAAGGAAGGAAAAGTGGATCCTTCCCCTCCCTTGTCAGCAAAATTGGCTGCCCAATGTCAGCTGCCCCTCACTCACCAGCACAGCAGCTTCTGGAGCACAGGGGAGAAGGGGAATAGGGGGGTTGGGGGGTGAGCACGGGCACCTTCCTCTGGACACTGCAGGTCTCCACATCTCTGGAGACAGTGGCTGGATTTCCACATCACCATTCTGAAAGGAAGGCATAAACAAATCTTACTAATTATTATTACTGGAAAGTAAATACAGCTAACATTTGCAAAAATGTTAAATTGCATTTTTTGTTAGCTTTTCAGTGGATTTCAGAGTATTTCTTTTATAAATTATTGCTGTCTTATTTCAGTCTTCATACAAGTTGCAGAGCCGGGTGACTATGAGAATTGAGTATATATTTAAATAAAATATTAATGTGAATGTTATTACACATCTACCTCTAGTTGCTTGCAGTAAAACGATGCTTTTATCTGACATTTACAAACAATTTATAACAAACCGCCTTTGCAACAGACTCTGCACGGGGCTGACATTACAGATGGAATGTAATCAGCTTTGTAGCAACACTGTCAAAAGGCCACTTCCACTAAAAATATGCTTAAGCCCCTGGAAATTGCACTGCATCTTTAAGCCTATCTGTAAAAGAACTTAACTGTAAGAAGCAAGGATACCTCAGTTATGCCAATACATTTTAAATTTAAATAGTAACTGCTGATCCTGACAGAACTGACTGGGGCCTGAGCACTGATTGTCTGAGTCTTCTCAAATTACCTTCAACCTTGTTCCTGACATTGCTGGGCAGTGCATGAAGTACACAGCTTGGAGCTGATCAGAGCTCCTGAGTGCTGTTACCCTTTTTTTCCCAAAATAGTTCAGGAAAAGGAACTATTTTTAATACACTGTGCTGGTTCTCAATAGTTGAGTTAACAGAGCTGAACATTTTCCTACATTCTTTGAAGTCTTGCAACAAATGTCATGTAAAAGTAATTGTGTAATAAAAGCTGGGAATTTTTTTCCTTAGGTGAACACTGAAAACTCTTCTTGACAATTAAAACTGACAATTAATTCTTGCCTCACCTGTGAAACTCATCATATTCTGCGCTGTATAACTTGATGTTGTGATAACTTGTGCTTTTAATATACTTGGTTTATACAGGAGTAATTTAAATGGCTGCTCAACTATCAAGATTCATTTTTAGTTTTACAGATAAACAGCCTAAGGCAGGCAAGACCTTTTGAATTAGTGCAATTGCTTGAACAAACACACTACTGTCCAAACTGTGGTCACAGATTTTAAACAGTGGAGAGATTTGGCTTCACCTGGTGCAAACCACCTGCAGAAGGAAAGTGTGCTTTTTTGGTTTTCTATGGAAATTGTCTCTTGCGGGCACAGGGTAAATCAAGCAGCAATTGCTACCTAGCTGACTTACAGCCTGGGGGGGTGTTGTGTTTTTCTTTGTCTTATTTTACAGCTTGAGGCCGTGGCCAAATTCTGAGCTCAATTTTGGCAATCTTCACCATTAACCTGATTAAGACTTTGCCCCAGGAACACATTTGCTGCATGTACTCCCAGTTTCCATTTTTCCCTGGTTGTGAGAGAAATGCCCCCACCGCAGAGATCGGCAGAACAGGGACTCCTCTCTTGGTGCACAGGTTTCAGGAGAAGCCAGTCATCTCCCACACGTCTTGCTGTTAGCCTAATGCACTGCCAAAAGAAGCACCAAAGCCAAGTGACTTTGCCCCAGTCATCAGAAAAACCATAAATGCCATGATGCCGAGATTTTTTTCTCTTCCAGTGCCAAAAGAGAAGTTGCCAGATTTAAGAAATAAACAAGTCATTCACAGAAGACTGATGAAGTTCAGTGTCTTCCACATGTATTTTTTGGGGTTTTGGCCATTGAGAATGGCAAAATGAGATTAGCTGCAAATTACTGAAGTAACTTAAGAACAAAACTCCCTCTGCTTCCTAATACTTTAACATGTGCTGCCAAGATTTTTACAAATCAATAGTAACTGTGCATGATGGCAATGGAGCCCATTTAAACAAATATTATTTTTGGATCAAATCCTGGAATCAATAATAAATGCT
>JBCJKH010026797.1:0-12598 GCA_039877255.1 Loriculus beryllinus
TAAGGGAATCTTTCAGGTGAAAAATATTCATTTTAAATTACCCTTATTACATACCCCTCTGTTAGTCTGCTTGCTCCTAAAACGTTCAAAATTCCTTTCAAAGACAACATTTTAAACAACATGGTGCTAAGCACAGCAAGCAGTTTGCACATCTCCCTTAAGTCCTCACTCCGTCTAGTTTATGGGAAGTCATATAATTTTAAGTCTTTTATTCCTACCCTAAAGCATGCACAGAGACCACTATCTTATCCTAAAAGTGACTGAAGTTAAATGCAAGATATGCTTCCAGGAAATTAAAGAAAAACTCCAAACAAGCCCTCCATGAACAACTTCAGTCACTTAAGAAATTGGATAGCTACTCAAATTAGAGTAGAATTAGCCCTGGTAGAAATCAACAGATAGTGGTAAATGGTCTACAAATTCAAACATAGGCTGCATAACCCTGAGGTGTCTCAATTCCAACAAGCCAGATGGATAAATGCATTACTAGATCACCTATTACACATTGATAGACAAGACCCTTAGGAATAGTCTCCTCTCTACATCAAATTGGGTCAGTTTAAAATACTAAAAGAACCACAGATCAGTAATGTCTCTTCTAGAACTCTGACTACTGTTTTGCAGAGTACTTAAAAACCCAACTAATTCTGGCTTTTACCATAGTAACTGAAACATTCATGTTATTAATGACAGCATGGTCTAAAACTGAAAACATACCAATAGCAAAATACAGTAAACTCACAGAAACAAAAGTGGGTTTTGCCTCAGGAAAAAACCTAATATTCATGACAGGAGTTAAACACTGATATTGTTCTTCCAACCAAGGCTGAGCCAAAGGTGCAGGAAAAAAAAACAACAAAACAAACAAAATCAATCCAGGGAAAGCACAAGAGCTACAAAAGCATAAACCATCATCCAGAAAAGATTTCTCTGTTGTTTACTCTACAAACCACACATTAATGCAGGCAAATCCCACAGGCCTTGTTTTTGTTAAAATTCCCACCAATTTCAGAAGCCATTTTACCTAGCTTTTTCTCGGCCAGGAAAGGCAAATGCAATCTTTGTGACACAGCAGAACACAGCTCTTCAGTAGCTCAACGTCTCTTTACTCTTGCTTGCTGCCATAGAGCAGTGACTTTCATATGGTTACAGATTTTCCACTGCAAGCACTCAGTGAGGAATAGTGAAGCTCTGATTAGACATCACAAAACCGTCTGGGAAGGCTTTCTGAACCACAGCCAGTGGGATTCCCTGCAGCATTAAGGCCCAGTCTTGCTCCCACTACAGTCTGTGGGAGTCTTGCCAAAGATGTAAGTGGCATGATGACTGGTCTCCAACAGCAGATATTACCCATCAAGACTTGATTAAAGACCTACGCACCTGCAAATATATTATAAATAAAGGGCTTAATTGCATAATTAATTACAAGGGGTTTAATCCACAATAGATACCACCATAGGTTTTAGGTAGCCCACATACACCAAACAATTCATTAGACCATTATTACTTGACATCAGTTTACAGGAAGATTGCAGAGGGTTTCAAAAGATACATATTTTCAAGAATCAGATAACACAACAGGAAGCACTGAAGAGAAATCTAAAGAACACCACCACAGCCTAGACATACAGGTAGAAATAATCTCATACTGGGTGCATAAGCTTCCAACAAAGATTTTCTTAATATATGCATGATGGGCAGTGATTTTTAATAGTAAGTACAGCACTGCTACTAGACTTTTCCTTTTTAAGGCACCAGGCAGAGATGTAGCAGTGTACACAAGTGAGGTATGAAGACAATGGGATTACATTTTCCTAATTATTTTCTGCTTTAGGTTTACATCACATACACAAAATGAGATCAGCCGGGACTTACCTCTCTAACAAATCACTCAGACTTAAATATTGCTCAGATAAACAAAAGGGGGGGCAAGGCTGAGAAAAGGCAGGGAAGTGCGTCTTCAATCACAGTTGCAAGGAACAAAAACCTGGAGGGGGAAAAAAGCTGTTGGACCGCTACCAAATCTCCCCCCACTAGAGACAAGAGCCCATCTGCTGAGCTCTGCAACTTAGCTTTAACTACCATTCAACTCGCGTCTCTGCAGAGATCAATCTACAGAGCTGGCAGATGGACCCCTGCTTCCCTGAGTCGCTGTGTTATTTGTTTAATAAATTTAATTAATATCCATACTGCATTGGATTGCTCCCAGAAAGGGGGCTGCAGCTCGCTCTTTCCCCGATAGCAACATGATGAGTGATTTCCCAGAAAAGACCAGATAACAGTACCCCCAGGCCATTGAAAAATTAAAAGTGCCATGTGCTTACATTACTTCGCATGTATTAATTTTTGCAGTGCACTAATTTGGTTTTGAAGCCTATTTTAACTTTATGAAAGTATGGGATTTTGAAAAAGTCGTAATTCATTTTGGTTTATATCAGTTACAAAATTAGTTGGAAAGGAAAAAAGCATCAAATCTAATTGGATTTCCAGAAATTTTATCTATTTGCAAGAAAGAAACAAATTGTTAATGAGAGTGTCTCCTCAGGCAATATATATTGTCACAATTTCTGCCAGCAAGTTACAAGCATTCAGGGTCATGTTGGACATGCTTTACTTCAATGCTTAAGAACATACTTATTTTAACGAATAAAGACATATTCAGCCCACATAAAATAATTTTTAAAACATGAAGAATGAAAGGAAATAAAACTACCAACAATTTTTACAGCTAAAAGCATAAAGGAACAGCACAGGCTAAGATATTCCAGTAGCAAGAGGAAGCATAAAATACGCACAAGAGTTGAGAACAAAAATGTTATTTGTCTTCAATATTAGCATTTCATATTTGTTTCGTTTAAAGGCTTTCATTTTTCATGCTAACACATGAAACTGAGACATGAGTAAGAATATGATTTCAGTCATGCCTATTTAACTCCTAGAGGTGTGTTAACTGAATACACTTTGCTCTGGGTCCTATTTCCTTATTAACTCACCTTATGGCTTGAATATTTCACCCTCATGCTTATTAGCTCAGCTCCAGCAGCAGGTGTCCTAGTGGATGGTACAGCCTTGCCAACGTTATTTTCAACATCTAACCTTTCCTAACACCTTTTCCAGAAGTAACTGTGGCAGGAAAGGTTAAGCACACCTAAACACTTATCTCTGCCTCTAGGGAGGGGAGGGTGAGAGGTAGCCATCCCTCAGGTCAGCCAGCACACCTGCTCCTGGACCACCTCTAGTCCATTGCAATTGAAGTCAGCCTTATTTATTCAAATTATGAGGTTCAAGTAAGAGGCCTTTGCTGTCTTAGGTGATTATGAGTGAAGCAGGTTAAGGAAAAATAAGACACACAATACTGCATGAAAATCCAAAATAGCATTTAGCTGTTTTTAGTTAACTACCACTCCCTTTCTCCTTGCTGGTACTCTCTCCCTACACATTAACCTTTTCCACCACTGCTGCCATTTTCATAGTGAATGTCTAACCTCACCTTCAGAAAGCAAAACAGTAAGAACACCAGTGACCACAGGTATTGATCACCATCAAAGCCAGCAGTGATAATTCAGGAAATAAGGGCTGGTATACTCCAGTGGTGTCCAGAAACATACCTTCTACTTCCAGAATGAATTTCACTTGTCGAAAGGGGATCTGGAAAGGCAGACCTGCATGGAATAAGACCTATTCAAAGCAGCTGAAGACCCTTCTGTGTACTCTGGCCACATGCTTTGCAGTTGCAGCTCCTAGAGAAGTGGCGGCAAGGACAGCTACAGGGCAGAGTCTGGCAGTGTCCCCATCCACAAAAGCAGGAGTCACAGCAAAACAAGAAATGCCAGAGCATTAGAGCCGCTCTATGGATAACTTTGAGCAATCCTTTCCCTTCCTAATCTCAAGTATTGCTACACAGACCTCACTTAAAGTGTTTCAAGGAGGTGTTTAGCGCAAAAAAACTTATTCAACTCAAAAAAGGTGGCATCAATTGACAGATTTTTTTTTTTCCAGGTCTGAGTCATTTGTCTGTTTTCTGAAAGAAATTAAGATTTTCCCTCTCAATATAACATCTAACTGATCTTTTCTCTCATACCTCTAGCTTCCTAAAACATTTACAAAGTCAAATGATAAGCAAACAACAACTGGCTACCAAATATTTACACTGTTGCTTTTACTCATTAATCCTATTGTGGTTTTTGTAAAATTATTTTTTATTACTCCTGTGAGCAGGGAAGCTGAGACAGAGACAGCAACTTGCCACAAACACTCCCGCAAGGGAAGTTGTATGATATGGTCAAGAGCAGAGACCTCATTCACTCATGACCTGAAACTCTTCCTTGCTCAGTATCTAGAAAGATCATAGTAAGTAGCTGAAGTCTTGAATACAGTGAACATCAATACGGCTTTTTTTTTTTTTAATGCAGCATTTACACTGCACAGTGATGGAAAGGCAGAAGTACTATGGAACAAGCCATCAATGTTGTATATTCCACTAATTTCAAGAACTTCAAAATCAGCTATAGCATTACATCACTCACAGTAACTATGTCAGTCTAATATAGGGCAGGTCTGATATCCCAGGAAATGAAAATCCTCCTTACAGCCACAAAAGAGCCACTGCACAGTATTAGTCAAAGTTCCATGTACCTCAGCCACGATGAGCAAAAGCCTATGGGGTGAGGGCATAGTTCGTCCTTTGTGCAGAAAACATCACTGGCTTCTTTGCCAGGAAATGATGGGAGGTGCAGACCCTGTCTATTAAGGGAAATATGCAATGGACCCACTATTTCCCAGAAGCTGTGAATGCCTCACAACTTGGGACTTGACTTAGCAGAGAAGTTTCTAGCTCTGTTTTTCACTGCCTAGGCAACCTCATTTCCTCACTATGATTCAGTTTTGTTTGCCAAAGGGATGCTGGTCATTTGTTGTCTCATCATACTGAGCTGCCTTGATATGATTAACTTCTTTTTAAGCCTCATTTCTCCCTCCGTAACATTTTTTGTGAATTGTTATTTATCATCCTCTAAACTTGAAGTGAAATATGTCTTGAAAGACTTAACATATTTCATTTCCCAAAATACAATGAAAACAAATTTGAAAACAGTGCAAGGAAAAGGGGAAGAACAAAACTTGCTATTTGATGGAAAGTTTTAATTGTGACCATATGATTCTTGCTTTGTAGGAAGCAATTAGGGTTTTTTTGGGGTTGGAGGGGTTCCACTTTTTGATTTTGTCAGCTTCCCCCTGAAAACTAACTACATAAGCAATAAGGTTTTACTTTTAAAGAGAGAGTCAAGAGTTTCAGACATCAAGTGCATAGTCAGATGTCCGAAAAGGAAATTAATTTTAATGCAACAGAAAGATCAATATTTTTTAAATTAAAATCATGCCATTACATTCAGGAAAAGCAGTTTTCTTGAACCAAAATCTGTCTGCTTTTATAGCAGTACTAATTTTCACAACGTACCAAAAGCTCATAGTGGTGTATGAGTTAATCAGACTACATCTGCCTGAATTTACTTTCAGGTTTTCAATGATATGTTATTAATTGGAAAACCAATTCACCTGACAGCCATTAAAGACACACAATAACATTATTCATATTCCCCTATGAAGTTACATGCATGTGAAATACTGAAAAAAACAGTCACCTATATAACAGATATACCATAAAACCCACACAAGCTCTTTATAAGACATTAAAATCTAAATCTCTTCAACAGATATACGTATGACTTTTTTTCCCCAAACATTAATTCAATGTGCTTTCACATTCAAGATTGCATAGTCCTTTTTAATTTTTTCCTTGGCAAATCTCTATCTTGAAATACTAAAATGACAGGAGAGATAAGTCTACTCTTAAAAAGAAAGACCAAATGCTGGAAAATGAAAGAAAATTCAGCTATTGTGACTCTTCCATATAAAAGTAAGCATGCAAGCCTTAAGTCTACCTTATAACTTATGTCAATATGCTTTGCATTTTTCCTTGAGTATGAAAATTTTGCTTTACATGCACTGTGTGTACTAACAAGGAGGTGAAGAATTCTTCCAGATATTACCCTCGTCAACGGCGATACAGAAGGAAAAAGTTGTGTGTAAATGCAAATGAATAACACTCTTAACTTTCCTTGTGTCTTTTTCCAAAGTAATCACAAGTTGAATTGTAGTGCAGCTTCCAGAACAATGAGAATAATCCTGTTCTTTCAATATACACATGATGTTATGTTTATGTTTGGTTGGTTAGTTGGTGGTGGGGTTTTGTCTTGCTTATTGGCTTTTTAGGGTTTATCTTTATTTTCACAACTTCCAAGTCAATGTAGGATTTCAATTTAACAGTAATGCAATTTATCTGTTACTAAAGCCTTATCTGAGTTTAACAATAAATTTCAATCAAGTAATGAAATACTGTCACTGCTAATTAGATTACTATATTACTGAATATAGTAAATATAACCCCAACATAATATACCACCATTTCTGATTCCCTAGACATAATCAATAAGATCATAAGAGGAGCAATTGCAAAGGCTTCAGGTCACTATGTGCTTAGAGGCAGGCAGAAATCTATGGGTTGGGTTAGGGAGAGGAAATGCAGTACTTCAGAACATAATGCAGCATCCTTTTCCTTTCATCTCATTTTGGGCAGATGACCTGGGAAGTGTGCTAGAGTTGTCTCACTCCAATCAGCTGATGCTGCCAGTTGTGAGAAGACAGAATCCTACCATTAAGATCTGAGTTTCATTGGTTATCATTTTGGACAACTCTGCTAAACCAAGAGGTATTCTCCACAGGCTCATGTAACACGGCTGATCTAAGGTCAGTCACCAACTCAAACAAAATAGCTACTGGAAGAATTTACCATGAACAGGGAGCACTGTCTGTCCTTAAGGGAGGAAGGTATCACCAACATGAAACGTTAGTAAAATATGAACTCAAGAGCAACTGGGACTTCAAGCTGATCACTCATCACATTATCAAAGATAAACAATTGATTTCTTTATGTAAAAAGAAAACAAACAAAGGAGAAAGTCTAATACCCAGGCACTACAGTTACAATATAACTGACAAACACAATGGTATGCTTTGACAAAATCACAAATATATATTGACTGGTATTTAAAATATCAGTTAGAAATTCCTTAAGAGTAACTTTAGGTGTCAAATGGACTTTTCAGAGATCAGAAATCATGCCAAAATAGACAAAATTCCTTTTTGTGGGTTTCCAGCATCCAGCTGCTTACTTTTAATAAAACCAAATGAAAATTAGCTAAAATTAAAAACCTTTAGAGGATGAAGAAAGTCTTTTGAGGACAGGTTCAAGCAACAAGGCATTTAAGACAAACTTGCAACTCACCCACCTGGAGATGTGCTAAGCAGCAGTGGACACTTAATTATATGTTCAGAAGGGAAATGATGTTACCTTAGTTGCCTTAGCACTATAACAAATGTGAGGAAAGAAGTCAGTAAAAGCAGTAGTACTTTACCCAGACATCATTTACCCCAGTTGTACGACTGTGGGATTCGCTTCAGGTTAGAGTTACTAATCCAGGGAAGAAAGAAAAGGTGGGAAAGAAGGAAAGAAAAAAAAAAAAATCAATCCCATGTTCCAAAAGCTCCACACAGAGGCTGTAACTAGAAGTGGATGACTTGGAACTCCTGCAATAGTCATTGACAGTTAATTTCTAGAACAGATAACAAGGAAAACTCTTGCTGAGGTCTAGTGAGTGGGCATTATACCACCTGGGCGATGAATCATCATTCACAGAACTCAAGTGCATTTAATGAGGATGAGCTCATTCTAATAATGCAATCTGACAGGCTGATATTCCTAGTACTGACTTTTGAGGTCATTCCGTGACTTTCTACATAACTTTTGTTCCCCCTCAATAATTTACTAATACTGAGTGCTCAACCTCTACCATAAACTGACTTCTACTACTAGTGTATCTGAATTACACCAGTGGTGCTAGGTGATCAAGAACTGTAGAAGAAACTTTAGAAAGCAGATGCCCTGAAAAACATTTTGTGTGACAGCATCCTAGTTTACAACTTTTCTGAAGATAAGGTAGTATCTTAAAACACCACTGCCTAATGAGGACGCAAGATTTTGAAATTCTATTATATGTTATACAACCAAGCATATAACATTAGTAATAGTCTAGTAGTATTTCTGTAAATCCATACCACCTGCAGACTATTCAAGCAGCTTCACGTCCAGAAGGCTTTGAATTAAACACAAAGGAGTAAACATTCTCATTATGATCAGCAAAATAATGCTACATGTTTTGGACCTTGAATATGACATCTAAATACAACTCCAACAGTAGTGCAATTCAAGCATTTAGAGATCTAATTGCACTACAATTAAGCCTAAATTTTAAGTATTTAAAAGAAGTTAAAAGAATTGAGATGCAGCTAGCTGCAGCAAGCTGTAACACATCCTGATGCTGAAAGCAGAAAAGTAAACATACATACTTCAGTGAGGCAATCATGCAGCAGAATGCAGGAACCATCCTTCATATGCATATGAGATGTCTATCATACATATAAGAGAGAATGTAAAATGAAGATCTAAAACACCACCAGCGCAAAAGCTTTTTGGAAGTTTTGATTAACTTACTCCACGACATATGGTATGAGTTAACACTATGCAGAAAATATGATGCTAATATATAAGAATTTCAGCTGGAGAATTTTATGTTCCTACTGACCTTGCATAATTCTTGAAGTCAGTGGGAAGTCACAATATTCTGCATATGCTTAAGAACTCAAAGAGCAGGTCACAAACTCACCTGATACATATGCTGTGCTAAAAAGGAAAAAAAAATAAAAATAAAAATCAGTAATTTTGTGTAAGTAAAACTACTGCAAACATGAGTTTGTTAACAGTATTTTTTGTCAAAATTTCTTTGTTTACAGCTCAATCTTACAAGAACGCCTTCTTCATCAGTTATTTAAAACTACAGCTCAAACAGAAGAAGCAGAAGTAGCAGAACTGCCAGTGAATTTCTAAATTGCCTATCCAGTAGTTATTACAGATTGCAAAGCAGCATGCCTCAAACTCGATTCTGGTGTAAGACATTTTTAACTCTCCATTCTCCTTATTTATCTCTTATTAATAGGAAAAACTTGGGGTTTCCTCTATCAGGTCAAGACTGAATGCATAGTGGCTGTTTTTATGGTTCAAAAACATCCACCTGAAGGAAGATATTGAGACAGCTACAGTATTTTGTGTAAACCGTTAAAATACCAACAGGTTATAGTCTTCAGTTACATTATGAATTGATATGAAATTGATATGAATACGTTCTGAAGAACGAAGATCCACTACTGAGCTCTTCAGGGAATCCCTACCTTTCCAATCGGTTTGTTTTCTTTCAGATAATGTCATTTTTTGATGTTGTGAAGGCTGGAGGCTGAATGGACTCCACAGCTTTCCTGTGTAATTTTTGGCCAAACAGCAACCAGAAACTCAATCTGACAACACAAATGCTGTATTTTTAAAACCAACACAATGGAGGGGGAAAAGTCAAAACCTTTAAAAATAAACAGAATAAACCTTTCTGTAACAGCCTTGTATTATCTAGAAGTGACACAGTATCAGGTAAACTGTTTCACACTGCTCAAAATTAATTTCACACTGAATTACCTGACTAAACATTTCATGTCAAAACCTAATCTTTGCAAAAGACACTGTCTGATCTACACTCAAACTTACAATGAAAAATATTATCATTCTCTGAAAAAAATTTTCTGACTGAAGTACATACCATTACCGGGTGACCATTAAATACGTTGACAAGAACAAAGTAGTTAGTTATCTTCTAAATACTGGATGAAAACCGAACAGTGGATTCAACTAATCTGAGCAGAGCAAATGGGACAGATGAGCAAAGTTAGCTTAAAATCACTCTGAAGTCTCCCCATTTACTGTATATGGCATTCACACCACTAGTCCCCAGATACCATCATCCCAACTCCAACTCTAAACATTTTTATTCCAGAGAAACAACCCGTAGTTTTGTGCAACAAACCTAAACAGTTCTTGTGTATATTTGATAATATACCAGTATCACACAATAGCTCCCTAAAAAACATAACAAACAAACAAAAAAATACCACGCACACACAGAAGACTTCAGGAATTCAGCCTGATTTTGTACAGTCTGATATTTTCTAAAGACTAACCTTTTCTGTCTGTGGAAGTGCCGCAAACAATGGAGTGCATCTACTCTTTCAAGAGGTTTCTACCTTCCCTTTAAACCAGAGCATTTTCCTGATATTACTTAGTGGATTTCTCTATTTTCATTTGACTGAATACTCCTTCCTCAAGTCCCATCTTCCTGACCACACTGTGACACTAAAGACATTAGCACAGGTCCTTCTGTGCTGTATAAGTAGAACCAGAAAAATTACCACAATGCACATCAACAGGCAAAAATCAAAAAGCAGTGGAAAAAGCAGTGGAAACAGGCAGTGTTTTTTCTCCAAGATTTGGCTGTTCTTGACATTACATCTATTCAAATGCTTTTGCAATGTTTTTCTCTGGATTATTCCTCTCAGACTTGGGAAAGAAGAATTTAGAAATAACTTGAAAGTGTTCTAGGAATTTAATAACCAAATTTTATTTAAAGAATGCAGTGGAGGCTGCTTGACTTGCTCTTAGATCCTCACAAAACACAGAAACACCCATGTTTTCCTCATCCTCTTTAGAAATGAACATTTTTAAAAGCTTTTCTAGTAGTCTCACATATCTTTGATTTCAAGCTTTGGATAAGACTTTCTACTTTCAGAAGTACTGGCTTACAGAATGACCCTTGCTTTAATAAGGCTCTTCCAAATTATAAACACTGTGAGTGTATGACAAATGCTCTAGAATCTGCGCAAGCCTCTTATTAAGAGAACTTAAGATATTCACAATAAGTATCAATTAAGTAAAGGAAAGCTTTTATTCTTGTAATTTACTACCACTTCTATGTTTATTGAAGTGTATTTAAGAAACCAACTCATAAGAACTGGGGATCCCAAGTATGTTAAGACTCTGAACTTTCACACCCTCTTAGTCTGAGATTATCAAAGAAGTAGAAACCCTCTAAACCCTGCAAAAATCACTCTATTTGCAAGGATTCAAGTCCAATTGGAGATCAAATAAAATTTTACAGATTGTCTGCCGATAAATTACCACCTCTCTGAATAGCAAAGACTGCTGGCTTGTGAAGTTTATTTTTAACTGATAGTTAACTTTAACTTACAGTTATATTTTAATTTATAGTTATTTAAAATTTAATTACAGTTATGTCACTCAAAGCTTTGTACAGGCTTTCTTTTCTAATGGTAGACATAAATCAGTAAAATAAATTAAGTGCCACTGACTGCTACATAGTTATATGGCAAATTAATTAAATCACTCAGGAAACACAGGTAATATAGGCATAAACAATACTGAATCCAACAAGTGGGACAAATGTGCTATCAAACCTGTCATGCAGCCATGAGAGAAGTGAAGGGCTACACCATGAAGGAGACAGCTATCTGCTTGTTTTAAGCAGCAGCATACACACAAAGCTAAGTTATTAACTCACATCTTAGCAGTTCCACTGCACTTGCTGGAGCAGTTTCATCCTGCTTTTTCAAGCAGGTCTTTAAACAGCTTGCCAGGCTTGTTTTTTGCTCTCTCTTTTCATAGCCTTTTATAATAAATTAAATGTCATCTTCTTCATAACTATTGGACAAATGAAACTCTTGTGCAGTGATGAATGATGAACCATACTTCAAGGCTGTGTTTTGGAAACAGCATGTTAGTGTCTGAGGCCTTCCGGAGGGGCTTTTAATGTAGCTTGTTCCCCTTTCATGGCTGCCATTCACAGCCCAGGTCTGTGTAAAAGCCTTTCTTTGCAGGCATTCATCTAACACCACAATGCTACTATTTACATACTAAGGTAGCCAAATTATGTATCTTAAGAGAGAAGTCTTGAAGTAACCCTGAAAATCTGCGAGACTGTGATTCTATAAGCAAAATTCTTTCCTCCAAGTCACCAGTGATCCAATACATAAGCTTTGTGAAAAAGATTCTGAATGTCAAGAGTAATACATATCTCGAGATACTGCTTTCTGAATAAAGTGTAATGCAGCCATTCTGTCCTCTTCATGTGACCAAGGGTCACTTTTCTGAAAACCCAGAATATTAACCCCAATGTCCTAACCCAATCCTGCCACAGATTTTGCATCCGATTTCTGACTAAGGAAATAGCCTATCCATTTTCAGTTTGATGGGTTATTTTTTTTTCCTCCCTAAAAATGTTATGATGTTCTACTGCTCACTGTTAAACAGCTTCTGAGTTTCACTGCCAAGGTGCTACATGTCAGGGGTGGATGAAGTGATCCTTTTATATCAATTAGCAATTACTGTAAAGTGCTTTGGGGTGAAATGCCACAAAGGATTAGAACTTCAAGGGAAGAATAAGCAGCAGGAGCACATAAACTCATAAATGACATAGATCCTATTTTATGTAAATTGCCCTAGTAATAAAGAATGAGCAAAAGGTCAGATAAATACAGAAAATTACATATAAGCAGAGTAGCCTCTACATATACTATTTTTCTCCAGTTT
>JBCJKH010026798.1:0-10115 GCA_039877255.1 Loriculus beryllinus
TGAAGACAATTGCTTCATTCGAGTTCCTAGTATTCAGCATAAATTAACACCTAACTTATGTGCTTTTGTAAAAGTACCAGGTCCTCTTTTTGTATTTAGAAATTGTTATGAACAACCTTGGCTATGAAAACTGCATGGCTGAATGAAAACATTCTTTAAAAGACTTTAAATATTAAATTCTCTAAGCTAACTAGTAGGTGCTAAAAACATCCAACTACTGTTCCACAAGCAGCCCTCCTAACAACATTAAACCAAAGATTAACTCAATACATGTACATTTTCTTGAGCTTTTGCATTACTGTGACTACCAGATATGTGCCATGGTCTGAATTTTAGATTCTGGGCCATGGGTGTAAATTGCCTGGGAAAAGGACTGAGGACTGAATAAGAGTTGCACACACACAAAAAAAAAGAAGTAATCTGACAAATAAACCCTCCAGGTGTGTTCCGGTGCAGGGCAGAGGAAAGGAGAAAAGTAAAAAGTGAAGGAAAATTGAAACAAAAAAGGGAAGAAAAGGTTTCATAGAATTGTTTCATAAGCATATAGGTCTCCTTTCCCTTACGAATGTACATCTTACATTTTCATTTATTAACATACAGTCTTATATGCTAAAAGCTTTTGCCGTTGCTTCCCTGTTACACACATTGTAAATATGAAATGTGCCACTTACCTATTACGAGTCTCATACTTAACATAATTTAACAGAAGAAACAAAAGAAAGAAAAAAAAAAAAAGGAAACATGATAATTTACTGTCATGGTTTAAGCCCAGCCGGCAACTCAAACCCATGCAGCCACTTGCTCACTCCCCCTTTTATTCATCCCCTGGCTCCAAGAGGGATAGGAAAGAGAATCGAAAGAATGTAACTCCCACGGGCTGAGATAAGAACAGTCCAGTGACTAAGGTGTAACACAAATCACTGCTGCTACCACCAATAATAATGATGATAAGGGAAATAACAAGGAAAGAGAATACACCCGCTCACCACCTGCCAACAGATACCCAGCCCTACCTGAGCAGTGGTCTAACCCTCTCAGGTAACTGCCTTCAGTTTATATACTGGGCATGACATGCTGGGATATGGAATACGTCTTTGGTTACTTTGGGTCAGGTGTCCTGTCTCTGCTTCCTCCCGGCTTCTCCTCCTCCCTGGCGGAACATGAGACCTAGAAAGTCCTTGGTCAGAGTAAACATTACTTAACAACAATTAAAAACATCGGTGTTATCAGCGCTGTTCACAGGCTGAAGGTCAAAAACACAGCACTGTACCAGCTACTAAGAAGGAGAAAAATGACCGCTACTGCTGAACCCAGGACATTTACAAAATATATCTGTGCTGCAGATAGGATCTCATTCTCTCTTACAGCTATACATGTTCTGCATTACTGTCATATCATTATTACTATTATATGAAAAGCACAATGGAAGTAATGAGAAGCTGAAGAAAGTTACTGGCCATGATCAGACTCTGAAGTACAAGAGGTGTTATTAATATCATGTATCTTGTACTTCAGAGGTGTACAGGGCAGAGTATCTTAATATTAAAAGAATGATTCACGAGCTCTGCCAGCTTTATTCTTTTGTATTTTTCCCCTCACCAATGTGGCTATTAAAATTCCATTTGCACTGACCTTTGTTAAAAGGAGTTTCTATATCCTGCTAACTATTCAAAATAATACCTATTGAGAATTAGCCACTAGTACAGACTTTGAATCCAAGTCTTCTGGGCTTAACAATCTCATTTCTCTCTCTTTTACCATGGTACGAAATTATTTTTCTGGCAGTGAAGGGTGCCTATACATTAGACATGAAATGTCTACTGAGAAATTCAAATACACTGAGCAAGACCTGTGACTAGTTAAATCTTAACCCTTTTCTCCTTTTCCAAGTGTTTTCTCTGTAAAATTACAAAAAGAAGTTTTTCTTTACAGTTGCCTTTCCTGACCTATTGTTCTCACTGCAAGACCATTTATGTGCCCTATTTTCATTTACAGCACAATGGCCACATCATTCCAAGGCAGCATCATCCCATTTGTTTCAAATATGAAGAGCACAGACAAAACTGACTCCAGGCACAAATGCTTTTGTGATATCTAAATAAAGAGTGTGACCTTTCTCCTTTTACTTTTCCTTGCTGTCTGCACAGCTCCCCTCTAGCTTAAATTTACCTGGCTTCATCGGCTGCCTAGAACTGGCTACTCTGAACGATGATGTGATCAGCCTATACAACTTCAAGCACGTCTATAACATCGACACCACCACATCGCCACCTTGTGCCAGGTAGGGAACCGTCACACCGTCACTCTGCTCCTCTGGTTTGTTTCAAGCGCCAGTCCGGGTGGTTCATTCCCGGTTTAGATTACAAACGTGAGGATGGTACTGAGTTGTCCCGAAGGAATCTGGACACTTTTTAACTCCCAGTTGTGTCAACAAGCCGAATTTATATATGAGAGTTGGAGTCGATGATCCTTACAGGATCTAACTTCAGATATTCTATGGTTTGCTGCTGCCTTCATCACTATCTCACAGCCTTACTCACACCTTCAAAAAGGAAATTGCCATACTAGCTGGGGCTAATCTAGGTTCCCTCCTACCCCTGCTGCTGGCCTAGGACAGGACTGCTCCTGACTCTAATCCTGTCACTGCAAGTAATGCAGCCTCAGCCAGTTAGCCCCAGTACACCCAGCAAACTTGAGTGCATTCTCAGTCCCAGCTAGCAAAGGTAACTTCCTGTACAGAAGTTACCTTTCTGCCGTACACTCTTAAACCCACAACAGAAATTTGTCAGATAAGCCACTCACAAACTAGGAAATACAAGTGAACAGCAACCACGCTGTTCATTTAGCACAGACATAGCAGACATTTTGTTCATATAACAGGCAACAACAGTAGAATCTCTCTATAAAAATTATAGGAGACAAACTTGCAGCTCTCACTGGGAAGCAATGCAGGAGGTTGCTGGCACAGAGCAAATGGCTGCTTCCCATGACACTCTCTCAGGAAGCACAAGCTGCAGCTCTCCAGGACTGTGCATGCAGCAAAGCCCACGCTCAGCTGAAGGTCTCAGAGAATTGAAATGGGTTTCTGCACAAACCGGGCAAGCTCTTAATAGAAATATGTGTATCCTCATAATGAGGAGGTGTCGTGGGCCTGCATGACAAGGATGAGTAAAGCATGTACCTGTCCTCTACATATAACACAGGACAGAAATACAATGTGATGATGAAGGAGTTAGATACACCTTCAAAGCTACACACTAGTTTTTAGAGAAAAATCCCAGAAAGAATTTGAAAGAAAATAGTCAATCTCACTGCTGCCAGGAAGAAGCAGCAGTTCAGAAAAATTAAAGGCATTTAAATTTCTACAAATTAAAATTGGGATATGCCAAATATTACTTACTTGCTTGCTTTCTCATAGAAATAAGTTGGCTTTCACCCAGAGCCGGGCTGTGAGCTATTTCTTTGATGGCTCTGGCTACGCCTTGGCAAGAAACATTGAGAGAAGGGGAAGATTCAGCCAGGTGACTCGGTTTGACATAGAAGTACGAACACCTACTGACAATGGATTGATCCTGCTGATGATTAATGGGGTGAGTACCAAGTCCTGCTAGTATCCTTTATCTATGAGAACTACAAGTTGCCTAGTACTTAGAATATCATGGAAAATACAAAATGTTTATGCCCTGACATTTAAGTTCTGGAAAGAAGAAATATTTGTGTTCATCCCATGTATATTAGCAGGGAACTGGAACTTGATCTGCAAAGGCCCAAGGAAGCTGAGGCCCTGAGCTGGACTCTGCTCTCATCCAGAGACAGTCAGGATTTCAGGCCAGTCATATCCTTGTGATGATGCTTTGAGAGAGACTCCTTAATGTTAAGCCCAGTAATTGCCCCTTTATTTAAATGTGAATGCATAGTCAAAGCAATAGGAAATTTCTGCAAGTAACTCCCATTAAGCAGCCACTTTGTGGTAGCTGGCACTTTATAACAATGTCTCAGGGTATACTAGAGTTAAATACTTAAGTTACTGAAAATAGAAAGTAGCCAAAAATAAAGGCTTGAACCAAATATCACCAGCTTTTTAGAGGTTTGGGGGTGTTTCAGACTCTGTAAGAGCTTGAAGAAAGTAGAGTCCACATGCAAATAAATAACCTCTGAAGACGAACTCGGATTTTTCTTCTTTGGGAATCTACACCTCAAGCTCTCAAACCCTGTATGGGTTACAACTTGGTAAAGCTACAGGAAACATTTTACTATGTATATACTCTCCACAGACACGTGTGTGTGTTACAGTGGAAACTGCAACCAAGTTGGATGTTAGCTGTAGAAGACCATGCCTGCTCACAGGCACTTTTAGAAAGACTGTGTAAGCCAGTCCAATATTCAGTTCTGCAAAGGCAGCTCATAAATATTCTGGATGTAATCCCTGTTTCATTTTTAAGCTGTGCAAAACAAACCCAAGTGACAGTTTCATTTTAAAGCACTAGATTAAAACCTACTTTTGCTACTTTAAGTAATGACTTCTGAAGGTGGACTTATTTGTGTCAGAGACAGCAGTACTTGGCCTGCAGTAGTTTTTTGAGAATTATTGTTCCCATGTTTCCACCAGGCATGGGAACAAGAGGACAAACACTAGGAGAGAAGACAAACACTAGCTTTGAAAGCATTAACCCAGATTCACAGTTGCTGTAAACTGTTTTTTCTGCTTCTTTATGTTCAGTTTTGGAACAAGGCTAATTCTATGGTACAGATCTTCATTTCAAGTACTCCCTAAAGGTTTTCTGAAGTAGAGCTCCTGTTTATAAAGTTTAAGTCACCCAGCCACAAAACAGAAGCCAAACTATGAAGCAGAACAGTCAGGAAATCCAAAAACCAAATACACGGTAAATACACTCTAGATATCTCTCAGCCTTCAGCAAATACATCGGTGCTGATCGGGGCTGTGAGAAGATATAATCCTGAGCTATTACACGTGTTCTGACAGAAGCTGCTAATGCACATACAGCTATCCTAGCACAACATCCTAGCACTTTTTCCAGTATAGCATCTTTCATTTGGGGCATGTGGTATTACTAACACAGTAAATAGATGTGTTTGCATTAGGAATATGTTGCTGGCAAACAATATCAATATTACTGTAATACCAAATCCCATTTCTACAGGAAGAGTTCACTAAATCTTCAAATAAGTGCTGTTCATCAATTATGTGTGCACAACTATATGTACACATATATTATATACATCAAAACAATCCAGAAACTGTGCTATACTACTGAAAATAAAAAGACCTATTCCCAGCATGCTTTCCACAATGACAGACACTCTCATAACACTGTTTATTTTTTTTATTACTGCCACAATCATAGTGCTTATCTGACTGCTGTTTTGTTTTATACAGAGTATGTTCTTCAGTCTAGAGATGCATAATGGTTTCTTGTACCTCCGCTATGACTTCGGTTTCAGCACCGGTCCTGTGCTACTTGAGGACTCCATGAAGAAGGCTCAGATTAACGATGCTAAATTTCATGAGGTAGAGATGTGGTTACAATCACAGCCATTTGAGCAACTATCCCAGCAGTTCCAAAGCAGCCATAACTTGCTCCAACACCAGTGAAAGGAGAAAAATATGAGGGGTCAGATGGTGATGTAGTAGAGCACCCACATGCCTGCCTTGCATGTAAACGAGTGCATGCAAGTGCCACCATTACTGAGTGGTAGAAAGGGAAAGCTCTCCCTGCTCTCCTGATAAATCACTGCTTGCGGACAGATTCCTCATCTTACTAGCCAAGGACAGGGCAATTCACATGGGAGAAAAAGTTATATTAATTCAAAATGAAATTATATCCAGGACAACTATATCCTTCAAATGTACAACTCTCCTCAACTAAAATTGTGTCATTATGTTAACTTGACCACCTTAGTTATTGTATTGCAAGAAACACAGCATTTTTTATCACATGGGAAGGGAAAATTCATTTTATAGCAGATATTTAAATATGTATATAATAAATATAGACATTTAAATACGTGTAACTGACAGCGACAGTAGCAAATCCCTCTCAGTGTCTTGCTTCTCCTGCCATTTACTTGGTGTAAATCCAAAGTCTGATTCCTGATCCACAATGACAGCTACAATTCTGTTCAACACATTTCAGCAGTGCACAATTAAGCCTTTTACACTTTGACAACAAAAAGAAGTTTATATGAAGTACTCCCTAACTTCTTGGATAAATCAAGAAAGCACTCTTAAATTAATGGAGCTTATCTGTTTGCTGCAGTGTAGAGTTTGATATGGAGTACTTACATATGGATTTATTTGTAAGTGAAATATCCCGTGGTTTCAGTTATCAGAGAAATTGTGACATCAAAATAAGCTCCCTCCTCGTAATTGTTGTCAGCCTTTCCTGATTTTTTTGATAAATGGGAGGAATTTTCAAATAAAAAAGATGGAAAGATGCAATCAATTTTGCAAAATCACCATGACAACTCACACAAGATGACATTTTGGGCACTTGTAAGCACATGTTTTTCTTTACAGATTTCTATTATATATCATAATTCTAAGAAGATGATCTTGGTAGTAGACAGGCGACATATAAAAAGTGTGGACAATGAAAGAACAGCAATGCCATTCACAGACATCTACATTGGAGGAGCACCTGCTGAGGTCTTGCACTCCAGGTTGGTTTGTAATCATTATCTTGAAGTAATCACCATATTTAAGATATGTTTTCTGACTTGTGCTGAAGTGCTTACAATAAAGCATTTTTCCCAGCCTCAATACTTACAAACAAGCCCTCGGACATGCTTCTAAGTGTCTCTCAGGGCTCTGAAGTACCAAGGATTAGGCTTGACCCAGGACAGGTAAATTCTGCTGAAACTGGTCTAGTTTTAGGGTAACACACTGTTGTCTTAAACTAAAATGTCATTTTCAAAGAACACATGAATACACAGAATCACTATTCCTCCATGCTCTGCAAAAAGTGATCTTTGTAAAATAGCAGTGCACTGGCTGAAGACCCTCTACCAACTGCATTTTCAAATCTGTCCTTCAGTTCTGATCCACCTCAGGCTCTCTCCTGACCAAAGTCAGCTGGCTCTGTGTAGGCATAGGAAGAAAACAAAAAGTCTCATTTTCCCATTGTACTATATGAAAGAAGCCACATTTAATCTCACTGGACTGTATAACACTCATTTCCTGCAGTGGGAATCTCCCAGACCAGGGTCATGCTCCAGGAAAGCACACTGGCTGCTTGAAGAAGGGTATGTTCTTCTGACAGGCAGTACTCATTCCTGAGGTCAGATAGCAAGGCCAGTATTTTCAGAAGGGCTCCAGCTGCTGTTTCAAGTGTCACAATTGCTAACAGCAATACCATCCCTCTTTAAAATACTCTCTATGTAAAAAAAAATAAAGGGAAGATAGCAAATGCTGCACAATAGTTTCTAGTAGTGGCAGATCTCCTGAAATCTTTTGTTGTGAGGAGAGCCTGCTGAATCACTTAAATAATGTCTGAGACATAAACCACTTACAGATAAACTAGGGATAAACTTCATGTAAAGAAAAATTATGTCTTTCAATGCCATGCAATTTTTTGAACTTGGGAACAAAACTGTGGGCAAGGGAGAAGGGGTATGTAATGTGTCTGGCCTTTCAAATAGTTCTTTACAAAGGTCTGTCATAAGGATTAGGGTTAAGAAAACTAGTGGGGTGGAGAGGAGAAAGGCTTGCAGTGGATTAGAATGCAGCTGGGAAAGAGAAAATAGGGTGTAAGAGTAACTCTTCAGTTTTCCAAGTATATAAAGTCTATAGCATATGCCCAAAGAATGTCTCTTTGAGCTGCTGTTAAATACATTAATGATCTAGAAATCAATGACAAAAGGATAGTAAAAATTACTTTGGTTAATCAAGCCTGGGGAACACTGAAAAAGCCCAGAAGGACCTAGAAAACTACGAAGTTAAGCAGCTCAATGGCAAATGAGACTTATTCACAAATGTAGGATATAAGATGAATTACAGGAATTATGCTCACAATTTTCTGAGTAAAGTGCGGTTACCTTGCAAAACACCTGGAAGGTACTGTCAAAGCAGTAAAAATAGCATCTCAATAAATGAATTGTACCAGAAAAAAATCCATAGGCATTGTAAAGATATGATCCATTATAATAGTAAAAAATCCATACAGAAATTATTTAGAGCAGAGCTACACCTTTGCCTTTGATATTGTACTCAGCTTTGGTTATCATGACAAGGACAGACAGCAAGAAATATGGTCCAGCTGTGGTGACATCACTCCACTTTCAACAGGAGGCCTAAGTCAGTATTAGAATTATATCATCTACTAATGATCTACTACTATCTCTCTACTACTACTACTATCTACTTCTGATATTTATGCTTCCTTTCTCTAGACAGGCTTACATTTAATTGACATTGAGGGGAAGCAGCAGGGAGGGAAACTAGCTCTAGTCTTAGAGGATGAGCTTCATATTCTTTCAAAGCAGTGTATTGTCATTCACTTCAACAGCACCTTCCTTTGTCAACTGTGGCTTTTTCCCAAGTAAATGAATGTGGAAGTACCACTGTATGTTATTTTTCTCTCACCTGCATAAAGCAGAAAGCTATGGGTATTTAGGAGTACTAGGCACTTGGAACTATTAGGAAATGAACTCAGAAGCCTCTCTTCAGGTTAAAGCCTATCTTCTATAGTTCCTGTTGCTCCTTGAAAATGTTGTTAATTTAATGGCATTTAACAGAAAGGCATATCTGTGGCATCCAGCCAGTCACATCATCAATCAGAGTAGAGATCAAACATTGACTGATACCTCACACTTTGATCCAAATTGCAGTGAGATATGCAGGAGCCTTCCTGTCTACTTTGTCTTCCTGCTGATTCCACTGAGGGGCAGATTGAGCCCCTACAGCGCTCCTCCTCTCGCCTTATTTCAGACATATACATTTTTGCTGTTTCACCTGATGGTCGATTATTGCCGATTTAGAAAAATAAGCATTTCCAGAGCCTGATTCATCCCTTGTGTTTCAATGTCTACCTTACAATGAGATAACTCATAGACAACTAGCACAGAAGCAGATGTCGACACTGTCAGTATCATCTCATGTGAGGTGAGAAGAATCCCACTGCTAAAATACATCCTGTCAAAAGAACGATAATTGTTTACAGGTAACCATGTCAAAACTCCAGATTTCACATTCATTCCTGTATATTAGTTCCCTAGTTGAAAAACTTAGAGCAGTGAGGAGAAGCAGCGGCGATACACTGCTGTGCTCTCTACCTCAAACCTGACATAAAAAGGATCCTGGAAGCCCATCCACTGCCCTCATTTACAATTACATAAAAAGCTGCTCATTAGCAAGCAGCATCTACTTTTACTTCCTGACCTCTGTTATTATTGTTCGTTAAGAAATAGAGATCCATTTGCTTTCAAAGGCAAGAATGGAGCTTGCTCATAAAAGCAAGACAGGAAAACTAAACCAGAACTTTTCTAAAATAATAAAAAAATAAGCTAGAACTCCATTGATTTTCACTGAAAGTGGGTAGAAATACTTTTTAAAAGAATGTCTTTTTATTTCAGCAGCTATTTTTATCTTTCTTAAGTTACTCTATATGGCTTTCCTCTGTGAACTCTCATATATTTCTCATTATTACAAATGGTGCATTTTGACTTTTCAAAACTCATAATGTGGTTAATTAGTTGTTTTACATAAATATGCAGGAACTGGGCACTAGTGAGGCAAATGACTGAGGGTCTTCTAAGTCTTATAGAACACCTTGGTGATAAAAGTCTGTTCAGAAAGGCAAGGGCTATCTAACTGCAGCATGGTTGGCATTGTTTTCCAACAGCATCAGCTCACATCTGTCAGGAAGTGTCGGCTTTAAAGGCTGCATGAAGGGTTTTCAGTTCCAAAAGAAGGATTTCAACTTGCTAGAAGAACCAGGAACCCTGGGAATCAGCTATGGATGCCCAGAGGATTCACTGGTAAGTATAACATCATTTGTGAGATAACAACAAAATATTGGCAAGGGACTCGCAGGTCAGCTTGAGTTTTACTCCAAAAAATAGAAAGTCTTCAACCAAGGAATTGACAAGGCACTCAC
>JBCJKH010026799.1:0-16232 GCA_039877255.1 Loriculus beryllinus
GCTCCAAGCCCGTGTCCAACCTGGCCTTGAACACTGCCAGGGATGGGGCAGCCACAGCTTCTCTGGGCACCCTGTGCAGGCGCCTCAGCACCCTCACAGGGTAGAAATTCTCCTAATATCTAATCAAAATCTCCCCTCTGACAGTTTAAATGCTTCAGAATGTGTTCATTTTTAAATGTGCTCATTCTAGCTGGCCATGACCCAAGGACACAAGTACCAGACCATCCAGGGTCAGACCCTGCACGTCACGGAGGAGATCTAGAAGCAATACAGCCAGAGGTCAACATCAGATACAAGCATCTCACACCTATCCGTACCTTTGGCAAAGTGTATGTCTGGTCTTTCTTTCCAGTTTAACATAAAAACAGCAACTTGAACTTGATCCAACCAGACCCTGGTGAAGACACTTGGTTCCACAAACCTATTGTTCTCATACATCCTTTAGATCCCTGGCTCTAAGCTTTTACCTGCCCCATTTCTCCCACCACAACAGAATGATTTCCATGGGAAAGACTGACAACTGCCTGGCAGAGGGAGTTCTTCAGGAGGATGTGGCCTACCAGCAATGGGGCAGAAGGCAGAATATGATCTGCAAAGGTTTATGTAAAAACTCCGTCGGTAAAAGGGAGCATAAAACCAAAGGCTTGCTTACACTCTTGGCCCAACTTTTAAATCAGGTTTTAATTGCATGAAAAGCCATCCTCATCCCTTTTGATTACATCCTTCTATCGCCCTCAGAACTGCAGCATCTGAACATCTTATTAATAAAAGCTATTTTGGAAAATAAAACTCCTTCAGAATATATGAGGATTAACACTATATATAGACCACGATGGCTTAAAAGAGATTGTTATGGTCTATTGTGCAAATACATATTTACTAGAGCTTTTGAAATACAGATCATGCAAATATGTATTCAGGGACTTTTAAAAATGCAGATTATTGACCTGACAGATCATAAAGGCTCCTTTGAAACCATTCTGGGTTACAGTATCATGTAAATACTTATTTAGGCGATTTTTTAAATTCTTCCCTAGTACAGTCAGTGAAAATCCTCATGAAAACAAACATTTTTCTCACCTGACAGCCGCAGCAGTGTTGAAAGCTAAATACCTCCTTCCCCCACCTTTACAGAACCCAACTCCATCCTGCCTGGGGATGGCAAAGCTGTATTCTGTGGGGTGTAATGTCACCTGTCAGTGGGCTACTGGCCATCCCAAGGCTGCTGAATAAATCTCTATTGGTTTACAATCACTTGGAGAAGCTGTGGCTGAACATGCATCTCCTTGCCCCCACCTGCTGGGGTGGATGATGGACACAGCATGTCATGGGACAGACCTGGGCAAGCCCAGAGAGCACCTCTGTGGTTCCTGGCTTGCCTGGGTATGCCACATCCCCGTGATGGGGCAGGGTGGTCCCAGCTCTCAGGGCAGAGGGGATACTGGTTTGAATGAGAGCTAACATCTGAGTTATCTGGGTCTGAAACAGAGCTGGGATTGAGGCAGTGGGGGCTGCACTGACAGTCCAATCTCCTAAACGAGCTTTAGTATGTGCTACAGCTCACATTTTAGGTGTTTAGGTGCTGTCTCTGAGTCAGGAAGGCGGCCAGCAGTGCCTTGGCAAGCTCTTTCAGCTCCCCTTGAGTAATAAATAACCTTCTGTCCTCAGCAGAAGACCACGTGTGCTGTTTCCAGAGGTCACGACAGGGTGTGACAGCAGCAAAGGATGGGAGATTCTGCTCTCCAACACTTTTCCCACTCTCATGGTTAGTGCACCACCTTGAATCTGCCTGTGAATTGCAGGATGAGGTGGGAACACACGCTGCATCCATAAACCCAGGAGCCAAAGAGCAGAATGACTGGGAAGCCTATCCCCTGTGACCAGGGGAGGGTAATAATAGGGATGGTGATTAAATATTTCATAACAAAACAAAGAAAAATGAGTATTCATTTTCCATGGGCTACATACAATCAGCCAGGTAGGTGCAACTTCCAGCTGGTTGGTTTGGGGATGAAAAAAGTATTTCCCATTAGCAATTTCCTGAACTAACAGATAGTCTCAGTTTTACACAGATCTCTCATTATTCAACATTCCATCAATAATGTAATGGCATTTGTTAATTCCTATTCGTATGTATGATTAAGAAAAAACAACAACTTTTTATGTATGTGGCCCAGTAGTGCAGGAGTTGTTATGTTTTGTTACGTGTTATAATAACACAGTCTTCCAAGAATTTGTGCATGTGTGTTAAACTGATTGTGCCAGGTGATTGTAATATTCCTGGAGCACAGACACTGCCTTGATGAATAGTGGTGTAAATGCTCCAGCAATTTTGCACATAAATGTGTCAGCTCTGGTCTACATAATGGAGAGAGGTCCTTTCATGGACTGGATAAAAGCAGGTTTATGAATCATGGAAAAACATGCTTCCCATAGAAAAAAAAGCATGTGAATTTTCTTCAGAAAGTCCTCAAAAAAAACCCCCAAAAAACCCAACAGAACCTCACCTGGAATCTGGCCAGAGCATTTTAGTCCTCTTTTGTCATTCTGATGGTTGAGGAGAGCTGTTCATGGTGATTAACAAGGGTGTGCGGGTTTGGGCTTTTTTAAGGTACAACTACAAACAAAAGGTAGTAAATTTAATTTTCATTAGGGCAGAATTACTGTTCTCTTACTAGGAGCAGGAATACACATTAACAAAAACTCCTTGTTACTTTCTCTCTGCAGATCTGGCTTCTATTTGCCTCGGCTATAGGAAGGTTTGAGTTAACATTCACGATTCAACAAGGCACTGTAAAATCCCCCGCAAGAAAATTTACTGTAGGTATATAGTAAATCACACAAGGGGTATGCACGCTCATTTACAAAACACAGACTCGTTCCATTGTACGAGCAACAATTAAGGAGTGCACCTCGCACGCGCCCCATTTTTAATGCCATTTGCTGGCTTTTGGACAATTTAAGACAATAAAAGTATCCCGCAGTGTTATAAACAGAGCCACAGAGGAAACCCAAACTTTGGGTATAATTTGCACAACTGGTTTCAATGATAAAATAGTTTTGTGGAGTTCTGAAATCAATTTCTGCCAATTTTCTGCTCAGGTGATTCCCACCTCTGGGAGAGATCCATTATTGCTGATGGCAGAGCTGTGTTAGATCACAGCCACAGACTCAGTGCTCACAAGAAACCCACACAAAAGCTCTACTTTAGAAAGAAGTAGCCAGACTTTCTCAGCTAGACCTGTGCTTGTCAGCTCTTCCCACCTGAAAAATAGTCCTACGTCCACTGGGAACTTTAAAGCTGTTATAAATGGTTAATCCTCTGAACACAGCAAACTTTGTGGTGCAGCCACCTCCACGTTGCACTTGGGCTAAATAAAACATCAAACTCCATTCACCTTTTGTGCAAGGGCGCTGCAAACCTGAGCTGGAGCATATAGGTTAAATTAGTTCCCACTTAATTTTACGTATTAGGTAAGGGAAAAGCATCAGTCTTGCTAGTTTTGATGACAAACTCCTATCTCAGGAAGATCTTTCCTGAAAAGGTGCATAAGAGTCAAACATCACTCTGCCCTTTTGGTTTTGGTCACTTGCTGTCAAGCACCTTCTCTCTTTTTACTGCTGTATTAAGAAGGGAGAAATGATTTTGTGGATTGATGCCCTCACCTTTTTACAGAAGAGAATTTTAGGAACCAAACCACAAAAAGGCAGTAAACCCTGACTGTTTTGTCACTTATTTGGATGGCAATGGGAAGCAGTGCAAGGAAGAAGCCCTTTTCAGCAGAGAAGGATACTCATGTCTGTGTCCCGGTGCAGGGTTCGTGCCATGGGTACCCTTTACCAAGCCCTACATGCCCAATCTGATCCAACAGGCAGCATGGAGAGGGGCAAAACACAAATGATCTAATTAGCCTAATCACAAAGCCATCTTCAATCACCATCCACTGAGCAAACCCACCCCAGCAGCTTGAATTAGGGGACCTGGGGAAAACTGATACTGCTGCAGGGCCATAAACAGAGGAGTGCACCTGAAGTAGCCATGAACCCCCGGGGAGTGCTGGGGGAAGTGAGAAGCTGGTTACTGCAAAGACAAGTGACTGTGAAATCCTGTTTTATTCTTCCTGCAATAAAAGTGTGTTAGTTCTTCAAGGAAGTGTGTGTGGGGCTGTGTCACGTCCCGGGGACAAGCACAGTCCCATGGCCACAAGTAATTCTGCAAAACTACAGAAGTGGTTTCATCAGGCTCCTGCTTTGTGCTGGTTATCACCAGGCTGTGTCTTGTATCCATATCCTCAGCCATGCTCTATTTTGCACTGGGATATTCAGTCGTGACATAGATAGATGCACAGGAAATACATACTATTCATGTTTGCAAGCAATAAAGATAATCCAGTTAGGTTTTAGCTGCTGTGGCTGGGTTCTCTTTGGTTTTTAATAGACTGGGAGCTGACCTCCATAGGAAGCTGTGTTTGGACAGTGGTGAAATATCGTTTTAAGGATACAGGGCTCTGCAAGGGATGTTGGGGCGTCCACCAGCCTTTCCTGCTTGCCTTTTGATCTTCCTTTCTTTACCTCATCACTACAAGCCATTTACACTGCGTTAGCTAAACGCTTACCCTAAGGAGGGAATATTCAGACTTCATCAGGGAAAAACATAAATATCTAACAATGGCATTATGTTATCTCATGAAAAAATGGTTAAATCAACACTCTTCTTGAGGATGTTACTCTCCTCCAGCTGAACTCACTGATTTCCCTTTCAATAAGGCCAATAGTATAGAATCAAACCCTTACATATGAAATACAAAAACCTCATGTTCATTGAGACTAAAGGTGTTTGTAAAGTGACAAGACACAGAATTCCATACAGCTGTGACTACCTTCACATTCATCACTTGATTACTGATGCCTCTGAAGCAAAAGTCACTGACAGTGTAACCCAAGCCCCAGAAAAACATAAATTCATATTTTTAATTTATACAGCAACAGCTCCTGAAAAATTCCTCCTCCCAATCCTGGCCTCAAACGTGTCCGCTTTCCTCACACGCCTGATCTCAAATAACCTTGGAGGTTTCACACAATGCAGAGGAACCCCAGAAAATAATAAAGGTATTTTGTGAAATACTGCTTAGTCTCTGGGATAAACCTGGAGCACTGACTTGTATAGCTAGAGGCTTATATTTACATCCTCCAGAGAATATGTGTGGAAAAGAAGAAGGAGCAAGAGAGAGAGGAAGAAAGAACAATTTAAATCATCATAACTTCATAAACCAGAATTTTTTTGTAAGATTATTTGATAAAACGTAGCTGAAAATATATTTACAATCAAAATGGGTTTATTGTGATTTTAAAGCCTTTGCCTAAAAAATTTAAAAAAAGTGTTTGCTTTGCATTAGCTCCTCCAAGAGGCCAAAACTGTTAAAAAAGTTAGTGAATGTGCCCCTTTTCCCTAAATTATTGAAATTTCCAGTCTAAACCGAGACCCTTTGCTCCTCAGGGAGTAGGATGTTTGCCCTGCAGGGGGGTTTGAAAGACAGTCACAGCCCCAGTGCACCTTCCATGAAGGTCCACAGCCTGAGCATGGGGACCTCAGCAAAATGTGGGTGCTAGGGCCAGCCCTTCCCCTTGGGAAAGGAAAAGAGACGAAAGAACGAACCTGGCAGGCACTCACCCAGGACCGGGCACTGCAGGCTGAAACCTCATGGTTGAAACCCAGCCGATGGATGGAGCAGAAGGAAAACAACCTCAAGACACTGGAAAACAGAATATCTCCCCCTCCCCCCCCCATCTCTTTTCTTCCCCCTTCTTTTCCTTCTTTTTCTTCTTCCCCTTATTTTTTTCTCCCTCCCCTTATATTTTTCTCCCTTCTTTACCCTTTTTTTTCTTTTTAATTTCCTCCCTTCTTTTCCCTTCTTCTCCCTTTTCTGCCTTCTTTTCTTGTTCTATTTACTTTCTTTTCTTCTGCCTTTATTTACCTTCTTATATTTACCCTTTTCTTTTTCCTTCTTTCCTTTTATTTACTTTTCCCTTCTTTCCTTTCTTCCCTTCTGTTGCCATTGCAGAAAGGTGAGGCCTTCACAGAAAGGCCAGGAGGGAGCGGGCAGGGTGGGAAAGGAAGTATATTTTACGGCACTTTCATTACTCAACTTGATGAGAGCTAATAAAAATTCTTAATTGAAAATAAGTACCTTAATGACAATATCATAATCAGGAGTTATATTTCCTATTTATTTCAATATAAAATACCTTGCTTTCTGAACAAATCAAAGCAAATTATTCAGAACTGTTTTACTTATTGGGTAACACGTTAGAAAGATAGTAAATACAGTTTTAAGTAGAATCACCTGCGGTAGGTTTTTTCACTGCAACTTTCTTTTCTGTTGTTAAAAACAATATTAGATAGTCTCCTAATTGCTATTGAAACATATACAGCTGCTTTCCCATATCTTTATTTGGCTTTTCAGCTGTGGAGTCAGCATTTAATCCAACCATTTGTGACATGGTTAACACCCACAATCATTTCCTGTTATGCCTCACACTGACTATAGTGGGCTGCTGTATATTTTCCAACGCCCACTCTGCTGTCTTTACAATCAGATTATGCTATTAGACATAGACAATGAATCACTGTAATTGTTCTAATATGGCCAAACTGCCAGCAAGCATTAACCCTTTCTCTGGACTTTGTAGTTAATTCTGTACTGACCTGTGGTTACAAGGTGCTAAGAGACTTCAGGGGTTTTATACTACAGAAAGGTTCATTTTAGTTAATAAAATAACATTTAAAGCGTTTGATTTGGTTTCTCTAGCATGACTGAGGAGTCTAACCAAAAACAAAGAAGAAACAATTAATAAAGATAAAAAATGTGAATCAGTCTTTTTAACCATAAGAATACATAGAGCTGATTTCTGAAGAGAAGTTTCAAGAGAGAAGAGAGTTGCACATTATGGGTATAGCAAAATATCATTTTATGCTTCTTCAGGAGTTTTCTTTAGGACATAACAAAGGCATAAAGCCAAGCATACGTTTTACGTATCCCACCCTAACCCCAGTGCTAATAAACTACTTTCTATGTCAACATTCATGTTGACATACTACAAAAATGCTTCAAGGATACATCATCCCAGCACCTTTTTGTTTAAAAGCTTGCAGTAAATCAGTGACTGATCAAAGCAACTCTACCCTTTGCAGTGAGTAGAGGACTAATTGGAAATCAAAAGTCTATTAGCATTGGAAATACCATTTCTACAGTGATCTGGAGATTTTTGCAAATAATTTGTTTAGGCCCCAAACTAACCATCATTAAATGAGTGAAAGTCTCTATACAGACACCTTTTGACATTAATTTAGGCTGGTAATGTATCAGATTAGAGTTTAATATGAAATTCTGACTTGGGTAATTAAAATCTTATTACTTAAGTGGATATTCTCAGTTTAATGGGGATACAGGGAATCGCCTTGGTCTGCTCTACTCTTAGTCAATAGTAAGGAGTGAACCTAAAAAAGCAGGAGAGGATGAGATCAGGCACCGTGCATACTGTGCACATCTCCCCTCTGCATTTCACAGTGGTCGTGGATAGACAGTCGCCTTTAAAATGTTCCTCTCATCTACTCATTTCTTTATATACAATGGCAAAAGCAGTTTCTTGGACCAAGTATGTTAGCTATAAGTAAATCTGTGAGAGACTAGGAGGAAAACGCACTTTTTTTCTTTATTTTTAATTTTTCTTACATTGAGAACTCTGCAAAATTGGGGGGGGGGGCAAAAACAAAAAACAACTAAAAGTCAAAACCTATTAATAATGGGAAAACCACCCTTATCTCCACAACAGGGAAAACCTAGGCAAAAACATGACAAAGAATACATGAAATTCCAGTGCCATCTATGGGAAATATATATATGCATAGAATTAGGGGAGGCAGTCATGCAGAAAACTGAATTATTTTAGAGCCAAGAGAAGTCTTGGAAAAAGTAATGTAATAGTGAAAGCTTTAAGCATTGAGTTCAGGTAAAAATGCAGAAGACAAATATGTAATACAAATACCTTGGCAGCTCAGGACTAAGTAACACCTCTGTCAACAAGAGATGAACTCACTTGTGCTAACAGGGCATTAGCCAGCACTAAAAACTATGGAGCTGGTGGCAAACCCTGCTTTTGGCATCCATGACCCAGTGGAAGAGCTTTTGCTATCAAACCACACAGCCCTGCTCTGGACCAAAGCTGGTTCACTGATGGGCAGCACTCCTCTCCAGCTGGATTTTGACAATTGGCATTTGCACTCCTTACAGACTGAATCGACAGCAAAGACAAGGTCCCAGTCCACTGCTATTGAGTTTCTACACAAGAGACATGGAAAGAGATCCAATTTGTTTGCTCCTGTATGGAACTTTCAAGCTTAAGCTCTCGAATTGTGTATGCTATAATGGGAATGTGTGTGACTAAGGACTGGGGAATCCAGCCTGCTATATGTAATGTACTTTAAGAACTTTTGGAATAAAGCTGCTTTATAAATGCCAGATACAGCACCATTACTTTCACTTCAGATTTCATAACTTTGGCAAAAGCATTCCTGTCAGGTTAAAACTTGGCCTGTTTCTCTCAGGCTTGGAAGGAAACCTTTTTTTTTTTTCTTTCCAAATCTGAGGAATCTGGTTTGGCTGAATTTCAGTTTCATGCAAAAATGTTGAAAAGATTTGCAATTAAGACCTTTTTCTGAACTCAGCTCAAGACATGCTTGTCTTCAAATACTAAATTTGGGAAGCTCTTACTAGGTTCTTTTTTGGATGATTTTCCAAGAATATACCATTCTCCTTCATTTCTTGGTGACACATGTCCCACTTGCCATCCTTAATCTAGTTTCTTAAATAATTCACTACTGTTGGTACATCATGTACTTTTATACTTCAGACAGAACATCATACATTTTAATATGTTTCAATCCTGTTTGAAATTCAGTTTGCAAACAGGACACCACATCATCCAATGTTATCTCTAATCACAAAGTGCACTTCTATTTCACTTGATCCAAAGACTATGGAAGTTAATGTTAGGACTCTTTTCAACTGTATTCAGTTGACAGCACATGTAAAACAGAGCAAAGTCTTTTGAAAAAGAGGAGAGGTCCTAAATTTACTGTATTTTTTAACTCATTTTACAAAAATGTTATTTGGAAAGAAGAGAGAATTTTAAACAATGTGTGTGTAGGTACAGATAAATATATGAAAAAAATAACCAGAAGCATCTTTGGAAAGCAGTAAACCACTGATGGATGGATGGACGGATGGATGGATGGATGGATGGATAGATAGATAGATAGATAGATAGATAGATAGATAGATAGATAGATAGACAGACAGATAGATAGACAGATAGAGATATTGCACATTTGGAACAGAAACACTGTTCACAGTACACTCAGCAAAGCTGAGGAGGTAATTTTGAGGAAGACTCATAGCAAACATGGCATTCTGCACATTTCTGTAGAATGAGAAAAAAATCTATGGTAGATTATGAACAGTAAGAATGACTGACATGGCATTTGCTGCTTTAAAAAACAGTTTATCCATTGTGAGACTTTGGCAGTTCCCATGGGAGAATCAACCAACCAGCAGCAGCACAGAAGATCATAAAACTTTAGAATCACAGAATGATTTTGGTTGGAAAAGACCTTAATGGTCATTCAGTTCCAACCCACTGCCATGGGCAAGGGTACCTTCCAGTAGACCAGGATGCTCAAAACTCCATCCAACCTGGTAAAACAGAGACCAGAAGGAAGGAGGAAGGAAGTTGGTGAACAAACAAATCAACAAAATAGTATGCTGGGGAAAAAACAAGAAACTTTGGTCTTTCTGGTATGTGAACTAAATCTACTTCTGGTATTTCTAACTGGCTCTGACATGGGCTTGTATATCACAATTTGCTTACTGAAATAGAAAAGCTGGTTCAGGAAAACGGGATATATGTACTTTTATTTTTTCTCCCTCCTTGACTTTGTGTTAAAGATATAGACTGACTGTGTAAGAATCACCTTGGTAAAGTTGTGAATGATTTATGGCATGAACAGTCCCAGACAAGCGCAGGAGCAAACAGGGGAAGTGCCGTGCTGGTTTCTGTACTACACAGCTCAGTCAGAAAAGTCCATTAAGTTCAGGCACTCAAAAAGAACAGAATCTCCTTGACACTCTGGTGCTTTAGCTCCTTTTACTGGGGTCCTCAGTAAAGCGACCCTTTTCTCAATGTGTTAGACAATATCTGTCCTTTCCTCTTCCTGGTTCACCCACTGATGAGCGACATTCTCAGCTAATGGAGTGGTTTTTGAGAGTCTTCAGTGTTTTTAAACACAGAAAGCACTGAGTTCCTTCCATCTTCCTTCTAGTTAATTCTCAGTCCTTCTGAAGAGGCTTCTGAAGATTGCTGCTATTACTAATGCAGGACATGAGTGAGCACAGAAATACATCCAACAGCCAGAAAATATCATTCAGTAGAACAGATAAGTCTGGAGGACTTCCACATCTCCCCAGCATTTTAAACACACAAATGGGAAAACATTTCACTTTCATACAGACATGTACATGAGGGTGCACGTTGTACCACTGCAGAAATATCCTCCATTTTAATATAATAGTACAGAGCTAGCAAAGAGATTGTGGGTGTCTCCATTTCTCCATGGTACAGTTGGCCTCAGCTTATCCAACATCTTATCTCCTTATCCAGTGCTAGAACAGAAATAACCACAGCATGGAGCCTTCTGCCAGGTGGGTTGAGTTTCTGCCCACAGCTTCCAAGGAGACTTGAAGAACCCTGCTTTGCAGAAGCATTAAAATCCCACAAAGAATCAAAGGGACACTTAGCTCCTGCATGCACAGAACTCCTGCTTCATGGAGACTTTCCTGACCTTGCTGGTGGTTCACAGTGGTGCCAACTTAATGCACATGGCTGATGGCTGAGAAGCTTTGGAGTGGGACACAGCAGTGTCACTACAGTAGGCCAGCCTTGGGAGTGACTTTATTGGCATGGGGACTCATGGCACCCCATCCAGGAGCTTATGGACCATGGAGAGTCCTGGTCCACAGCATGTGTTGGTTGACAGATTAATCTGGCAGGTCATCCCACATATTTCAGAGGTGGACCTGAGGAGGTCAGGTCAGTTCTTGGAGAGGAGAGCAGATGAACACACTGAAATGCTCAACTACAATCAATCTTCAGGTTTTGAAATTTTAAATTAATCTACTGTGCCTCAAATAAAGCAAAGCGACAACCAAATGGCTCAGCACAGGCAAAAAAGGCATCAATGCTGGACTGTTTATAGTACAAAGCCCACTCAATGGGATGAGTGTAGGGGAAAGAAAACACATGGCTGAGGCATGATGACAGCGGAGGTGGAACAAGACCAGGCAGACAGCCAGGGCATGGCCAGTGGTACACAACCCATACATACTCCTAAGTGATCATTCCCTTCCGCTGGTAGCACTTCCTAACAGTGCTGCCCATACCTGATAGTATGGCAGGACAAAGGGAAACTTGTGCTGGCTGATCAGTAAGACCTGTTTTCAGATGGCGAGGAGAGCTGTGTGAAAGGGCCAGTGTGCAGAGAAAGAGCAGTCACATTTTGCCTTTGTGGAAATAAGAAATCAGATTGTGCATTAACCACTTCACAGCAAGGGAAGAAACATGCTAGAGTTAAAACTTCAAGAGAAAAGAAACAAAGGAAAGCTTTCAGGCATTGAATAAAAGGTTCCTTATAGTCTATCTGCCTGTGTTTCCTGATGTGTGCATGCATTGCATCTTTTGGGAAAGGAGAGCTATTTTCTTAGATTCCTGTAAAGACTTCTATTTCCTAATTAATAAAACAAAATGAAAAGGTCAATCAGCATCATCATGAGAAACAAGACATGCCTGTGATTTTCAAATCCGCTGAGTTTAAGTATCTTTTCTAGTGTATAACTTGTATTAAGGGAATATTTTTTTAGCTTTTATTCAGAGTTGAGTTGCAGAGGTCATGGTAAACTGGAGCTAGGGCTATTCAAAGTTATGTTCATGCTTATAAACTATCTTGACTGGTATAGGCTCTGCTATTTTCTTTAGAGACAAAACATACCCTCACACTCACTCTTCAGTATGGAGCTGAGCGATCTCAGGAGTCTGAGCTTTGTTTTTCTTTTAATTTTATTTGAAACTCTTCCAAATCCTGGAAGGGTTTCAAATCAGAGGGATCTTACCCAAGGACTCATTTTTTAAAGCAAAGTTGTATAATGCAACATTCTCTTTTCTGGACTTTGTGTAAATGTTAAGCTTGCCAACCATCAATTCAGTAGTGCATGTTTTCACCACTGTCTCCACAGTGGGTTTCCAGTAAAGACCTTCACTGTCAGCCAACTATCCCACAGCCTTAAAACCAGGTCTGTTCTCCTGCTTCACAACCACACTGTTCTCACCGGGAATGCCTGCTTAATCCAGAAGTAACAACACTTTGATGTGCTCCCTTAGCATCACAGAGAAACTCCTTTTTCCAAGATACAGTAAGAGGGAAGAAAGCAGCAAAAAGGACAACTCATGCACTACAGCAGCAATGATAATACTCCCCTGATATTTTGATGATGCAATTGACTGATTTTTGCCCTATCAATGTTGATTACACAACTGGATTCTATATTAAATGTTATAGCTTGATGAGTAAAATTAAAATAAATGAGTTTAAAGTCTGGTATATGTTATATTCTACTGATAATATACTATATCTTACAATAACCTGCTAGGTATTAGTATTAGCTATTGAGCAACCTGGTCTAGTGGAAAAGGTCCCTGCACATGAGAGGGGCACTGAATCTAGATGATCTTTAATGTCCCTTCCCACCCAAAATGTTCTATGATTACACCCTAAAGGTGGTCTAAACCCTGTTATTAGACAGAGCTGTCAAGCCCTTAAGCATCCATAGAACTTTCATCCCAAGGCTATTCCCTCGTTCCCTGTTTGCTAATCGCAAGAGCTGGCAAGTGGTGCACTGCCAGTCCTTCATCTTCAGTGGGACAGCTCAACATCACCCCAGGTAACGCTCACTGGATTTTCTGGTGGGCCTGTTCTGGGTTCAGCTTGAACCACAGTGACAGGGATGGGCAAACGGAGCTGTAAAACAGATCCTCTAACAGGATCTCCAGGCTCTGTTACAAATGCTCTGGACCACAATGCAGCACCATGCTGTTTTTCTTGTATCACTGTCACCCTATTTTACAATACTTTACACACTTTAGGTAACAAATATAACAGGAGAACAGCATCTTGCAGAGAGAGAAAGAAACAAAATGATTTAATACTGTCAAACTAGAACACTATCATCAGACGCAAGATTGGACTGGAGAAGGTCAATAGAAAAGGTACAATAGCTGCTGTACTGAAATATTCTGGGTTATTCCTGTATGACACAGTGCTGTTTTGCAAGAGGAGAGTGGGGGCAATGTGTGTAAGACGACCATTGGAAAGAAAAAAAAACACATCAGGAAAAGATCAATGCTTGACTGAGCTATTTTATTAAATTCCCTCTGGATTTAGTCTGAGACTTAAGGCATGATACGATCAGAGCAGATTGCTTTGGGTTATTCCACTCTGAAGTTGTCCATATATCTGACATTGGTCATGACATATTTAATTTGAACTGGAAGTTCAGATTTAATGGTTGAATTCAAGTGGAACGGGAAGCACACAACCAAGTAGGGACTTACTATCCATGACCATTGCTGCTAACCTCTCTCACAGGGTATTATTAGTGCGTGTAGGACCTGGGAAGAGCCCTGTACTCTCAAAACAACTTTGGCTATAGGGTGAGAATCCCATTAATGAGTAGTAGGACCAAAAATGGTTTCCAAAGATGAGGTTACCATACTAAGAACTGTATGTTTTGCAGGAATGAGGCGAACCTTTGGTTTCCACAAAGCCAACAGGAATTTTACCACTGACTGTAATAGAGGCAGCTTTCATCCCTGATGTAGAATCCCCAGGAAAAAAGCAAAAGAAAACAAAATGAAAGAGAGTGAATGCTTACAGGCTGTCTAGTTCAACTGCCCTCTCATTCCCACTTATATTCTATTTGGATACAAGTAAATCCTTTTGTCCATGGTTTACTGCACCAAACAGCTGCTATGAAAGAGCCTGCCCTGACAGGCTGGCTTTAGGAGTATTTTGCAAACTGTGCTGGACAGGATTTAGCATGTAAACACTCTCATCTACTGAAAAATTAAGATCAAGTTATTTTGAACATGTTACCCAATATGAAAATAATACCAGTAAAGTAGAACTGAAAAGACAGACTCGCTAACTAGAGGTACAGTTAGTAGCAGACTTGTTAGTAGCAACATACTTGACTATTTGTAGACTCATTTTCTGTTACCAGATTTTAGTTATGCTCAGCCTAATAAGCACTATTAACTTCTTGCATTTACCTTTCTACAACAAAAAGTCAGCAGAACCAAGTGTTCTCCCACACATGTAAGAAGCCCACTGACTCTTGCACTTATCTGGACACAGTGGGCTTTGAGCTTTCCATGAAATCATTAGGGAAACAAAGCCACACACATTCACCCCCCAGCCAGCAATAAACAGAATGGAAAACATAGCTCAAGTGATGTTCAAAATACACCCTTACTTATTGCCTGGAGAAGATAAAACAAAACGGCTGTAATGATGCTGCATGGTTCCTGCATTTAGTTACACAAAATCAGATCTTCTGGGTGTTATATTTTCTGAAGTTGGTGGTGGCAATGAGGAAAAACAAATACCTTATGTGGCACCCAACTGCAGAGTGGGGTACTGATTTCTCTACTTGAAGTGCTCATATTTCATATGCTGTCACCTGCACTGCATGATGTCCCTACACCACTGGTTGTGCACTAAACAGACCATAGGTCTGCTCCCACCTCCTGCAAACATGGACTTGCTGCTCAGGAGCTGTGGTCTGCATGGTGTTGAGCTCCATGAGCCAGTTCTCATGACCAACCCTTCCCTGCCTATCATGGGGGGTGATGTGGGAAGAATTAGGCAGGCAGCTCCTGTGCCTGCAGCACCACATGCCGCTAATGGTCCCTCCATGCATCCCCCTCAAGTGTTACTTAGAGTTTTGGACAGCATCATTAATCTGAGAGGCACTTATGGAGATATATCGGTATCCACCTGACCATGGAAGTCATTTTCTCCTCCCATATGATTCATTGCAAGGGAATTAGGGTAAAACATAAAAAGTATGCTGATGTAATGGTGTATTTTTCAGGAGCTCATTCACTGTCTTCACCTTGAGCTTTCAGATGGGCTAAAGTTGCAAAGCAAACAATGGGAAATCTTCCTTTAAAATCATGCTAAGGGAAAAAAAATGAAAGATAAGAACACCTTTCTAGCATACCTCAACTCTGACTTATCAAACACAAGGTGTTTGTTAGATGCAACAGGTTCCTTCCTACGAAGCAGTGTTCTTACATTCCTCACACCCCCTGTAGGCTTTGAAATCAGTGTTCAAAGTGGACTTTCTGAATTCATGAAAACCCACAGGTCTATAATACATCCCTAATGGAAGTCAAACATGACACCCTAGAGATAAAACACAGTGGCCTTACCCTCTGTTCACAGTAGGTGTCTGTGTATAATAAATATTTTATTTTACTACAAAAACAAATAACTAAACATACCCCCTGTGTTTGTTCTGAACTCTACAGTAGCTTTTGTGAGTTTACTATATTTCAAAGCCGAGATAGGAAACCACAAAGTCACGTCAGTTACACTGCATGCTTGCACTAGAAGAGCCAGCTCTGCTTCGAGCCCCACCGAGCTCCTGGGACCTGGGTGGCTCTAGCCCTCTGGAACAGGACACATGAGGAGCATGGCTTTGGGGTGGAAAGCCCACCAGGCACAGCCCCAGACTACAAACAATGCAGAAACCCCAAACAAATCCTGTTGGTTTTGTTACTTTTAGTGTTAGGTGATGGTCCTAAAAGACCTCAGGTAAAATGGAGCATATGCTCTGTCTGCTGTAGAATTTGGGGTACCTTTGTTTAAGGTTGGACATCCAAAACACACAGGTGAACTGACATCAAAGGGGAAGCATACCATAGCAGCTCCTCTGAGCTATGTCACACATGGCCATGCTCTTGATTGTACCTATGACTGCTGCACTTCTCCAGTATTGCCTCATTTCTTAGGATATTTGCTCTGAAAGAATCAAGTAAAAGACGAAATAGTGTGGGGGGGG
>JBCJKH010026803.1:0-10482 GCA_039877255.1 Loriculus beryllinus
GACAACCGGTTACATTTCTGCCGAAAGTATCAGCTATGTTGCCTACTATCCCTATCTACAAACCAGAAAAATAGTTATCTAAACAGTTCTTATGAAGTTTCATTTATGCTTCAGAAAGCATTTTGAATCTGAAAACCTGTTTCACATATCATATCCAAAGAAGCTAAGTTCTGCTCTAATTTACCTAAACTTAGACACAAATGACTAAAACTAAAGGTTTTGTTTATTTTAGGAATGTTGCAGATACTCTAAATATCAGAAACTATCTCACAAGAATTCTGTACATTTTAAGACACAGAAACTGAGAGATTAAATATTAGGACAAGCTTAACTCTGCCCTACTGAGCTCTATTAAATATAATGAGACAAACATTCTGCTTCATGTTTTTTAGCATTTGTAGCCCAATCTGTCCTTCAAACAGATATTTTCTTTTCTCCTGTAGCAGGAAAGGAACCCTGAAGAAAGGAATATTTCTACTTCCTAAATCCCTCTATCTGCGTTTACTGGATAACATCCCTATGAGCCCCAATGTTCTGAAGAATCACAACAGACATGCTACTTCACCTACTGAGATAGCATACAACTACCAAATCTCTGGAAGAACAGAAAACATGACTTAATCTATGAAGAACTGTCTGACTTACTACAACCACTGAAATTACACACATGTGAACTATAGAAGCAACAGGTATAACAGCAAGCAGCTCAGGGAAATTACATGCCAAATTCTTTAAGGTACTGTTTAAAAGATTCCAATATGCTTTGGCTGCATCTGAAGTTGGAATAATTTCTCTCATCCATTACTAAGTTAATTCAGGTTAGAAAGATATTGAAACAGAAGGTTACATTTCTCAATCCAGTTCTTCATCCATTTCAATTCAAACTAATTAATGAGCTAGATTACAAAAATCTCAGCAGTTCTATTATATACTCCAAAAGCCCTATATTCTGCAGAGGACTGGCTGCATCCACCACTCAAAACAAATGCCCAAGTCCTGCTCTCTGTGCAAACCTAAAGAGAACCTCTGGCTACTGAGTCACAGCCAAGGCCATCGACTCTGCGGCACTTTATACTGCAGGGTTTTAAAGGTTTTACGCTAAAAAGAAAACAAGACAAAACGTGGGGGTTTTGAAGCAGTAGGTATTCCAGTGCTACATCAGGAACAGCAGGGGGTAGTATTTCAGTGCTTTTTAAATCCATGTACTTTTTTAGCAAAGCAAGTCTCACCCTGCATTTTCCCTTGCTACAGGTTACCTTAAATCCCCCACCTAGATTTCTTCAGCACTTCTTGCACTTGCATGCCTTCCAGGCCGAGTTGTCAACCCTCTTCTGAGCTGGCTAGGCACAGGTTCTGCTCCAGACAACGTAGTGACTACCTGGCTGCTCTTTCGTGCTCCCTCTGCCTCACACATTTTACGAGACTTACTTATCACTGTTGTGGAAATATCACTCACCTAGAATAGGTCACTTCACATTGTTAATTCACATCTTCCTACAAACAGAGCGACTCAAGCCTGCTTTAAATTTAAAATAATAACTTGTACAGCCCACAAGCATGTCCAACATTTTACAGACTAATCTAACATTCCTACCATGAGAGTATAGTCCAAACACACCAAAACAGCATGTAGTGCAAAGCAGAAAACAGCGATTTTGTGCATGCAGTATTTCTTGAGAATGGCAAAGAGCTACCTGAATTTTCCAAAACTAAGACAGTACTATCCTACCTACATTATGAATTTAGACACCTAAACTTACAGTTTTAGCTAAACAGGCTATGTCCCTCAGTATATCTACTAATCACATTAAATATTTCTCCTGTTAGCTTTATTTTGCCAGGTGTAACAACAGGTAATTGGAATTGTGTTCACTCTATGGATAAGTTAGAAAAACTTTAAGCAGGGGAAAAAAAACCCCAAACAATTCTGTAGTAGTTTTAGAGTTTGGGGTTTGTTGTTGTGCCTTCATACTTTCTTTTTTTTTCCAGAGTTTACCTTGATACACACACCCCACCTCCTCTGCCCCTAAACCCAAACTTGCTCCAGATAGCCACAAACATTTGTAGAAAACTTACTATCTTGCCAAATATTTTGTTTGTCATTTTAGGATATATGATCTCACGGATTACCACGACTACGATCCAACATGGTCCTTGATTCAATGAAAGAGCTGATTCCCAGTTCTCCGACAGGATAAATTTAGGTATCTGAGAAACAGGACGCGTGTTTATTTTCCACCTGTGTGTAACACACTGTATTTGTATTGGCTCACTTACACAATCGTTTTACAGATTTCTTCCTCAAAATAGAGGAAAAAGCTTGTGTGAAATATATGAATACCGTCAAGGCAATTGGCTGTAGGACGGCCAGTAAGAATGGTCCCTCTGATCTTACTGTTTATCTAAAATGGATTAAATTACATTGAGTTTAGGAAAAAAAAACCAAAAAAAAACCCCAAAAAACAAAACAAAACAAAAAAAGAAAAAAAACCCGAAAGAAAACCCAACAAAACCAAAATAGCCTCAAAATTTAAAGCTCAAATCATGTCCATACTAAAGGGTGAGCAAACTCTATGATTCCTCTATAAGTTAACATATGGTGAAGATACATCTTGACAAACAAATGAAAACTGGTGCAAAATTATTTTACTTATTATGTTCATAGGTGATCCAAACGAACAGTCACTGAGAGAATTTCAATAGCGATGGAGATACTATATGGTGAAGCCTTTACTCTTCCCATCTCATTCAAACTATCTTATTCAATCATTTTAAAAATGATACACAGATGCTATATGACACCGTCTCCCAGTGGCTGTTTCCATCCTTAAGAAACAACTGTAATATCAGTTTTTACTATGAAAACACTGACCCTAACCAAGCCATCTTACCACCATCTTCTACCTGTACACAGACTAACCAGACTGAAAACTACTTTTTATCTGCAGATCTTTCAGTCCAATCTACAACCCAATCTGAGTAGCCAAAGACCAGTAAAAATGCAAAGGAAGTTACAAGAATCCATTAGCAGAGGGCAACAACTACGCTTTTCAAGTCAGAAGGGAACTGTACCTTTAGCAGGCAGCTAAACTGTTACCTGCATCTTAGTAGCTGGCACACTGTGAGAATGAAACATTTATCAGCAATTACTTCCATAATGTCCTCATGATCAATTTACAATATTGTCAAAAGAAGAAGGCATACACAAAAGCAAGAAAACACAAGACCCATTGGTGGCACATAGAGGACTGCTGACTACCAGAAAGATGACACAAACCTGGTAAGCATTTTTACATATAACTAAGTATGATCTTCTAATCACAGAATAATAGGGTTTGAAAGAAATCTCTGAAGGTGACCTCATCCACTCCCTGCTCAAAGCAGGGTTAACTCCAGCAAGGTTGCTTCAGTCCCTGTACAGTCAAGTTTTGATAGTCTCCAATGACAGATACCTCGCCCTTGCCCACTAACTCCAAGCACCAATACCGAAATAAAAGTAGGCAGTTGCATGCATTCCTAACACTTCTTATTTGAAAAATATGTGCCTCTTCAAAAATCATTATATTATTTTTCAGGAAATTACATGACTTTTCAAGCCTTCTTAAAAATATATGGAAACCAAACCAAAAAGATCAAAATATCCTACTTCTAATTATCAGCTGATTTTTAATAATCTTCATGAAAATCTACAAATCAGTACATCAGTTTCAAGCAGAAAAAACCAGCAGAACAGATGTGTAAAACTGAAGGGGAAAAAGCCTCTCCTTCCACCTAACCTGGTCATATTTTCAAAAGAAATGCAAGTTCTACTATTGCATTACTTTCTCAGTCAACTGGCAACAGATAAAAATACCAAGTCTTTGACAGAACAGATCACTTTTCTTCCTTGGTTCAAAATACCATTTTGCTCTTTTACTTTCTTTCTATTCTAGTCTAGTCCCCAACAAAGCATAATTCCTTCTTCCTGCTCAGGGATATAATTATGTCTTCATTAGTTCTGAAATGCAGTACAGTAGGAATCTGTTGATTTTTTGGCAGCATAGGCATACTAAATAAGAATAACCAGATGCTGCTTACATCACTTTCAGATACAGACAAATTAAAAGCAAAACAAAAACCAGTGCACAGGTGTTCATGAAAGCAACAAATTCCGAGTTCCCCCACTATTTGGCTCTCTGTTATAAGGGTATTTTACTTTGGGTCCCAAAAGGAACATTGTTTGCTCACAGCTCACAGCTATTTCATGCCCTCAGATGTACATACCAAATACAAATTATGCAGATAAAACTCTGTAACCATCTGGTCATCTAAAGTATTTCATATAAATTGTAAGTGACCTATTTATTAGTACATAGAATGCTTCACAGTCTGTATTTTCTTCTTCCTTTTTGTTGTATTTTGATTGAAAGTTAAGGATGGCAGTCTGCAGAACTCCAGGGTATGTTGTTCCTTTGTTTGCACACCAACAGGTGCATGAACAGCCATTAAGTAGGCTGGTGTTAAGAAGTGCACAATAGCGTAACTGCTCAGTTATGCTCTAGAAATCAATGGAATTACCACAGAGGAAAACAAAACAAACTGAAGTTCATGTGAAGAATAAGAGGAGTTGTCACTTGCGGGAGTGCCTAGTTATAACTAAAAATTATACTTTCATTTTCAGCCATTCTTCTAGTTTATGACTTACTAAAACAATAATCACTTCCTGCTTTGGGACTGAAACTGTTCCTGGTCCTCCTCATTCCAGAAGGTTTGTTTGTTTGTGGCTTTGCTGGAGAGGAGGGAGAAGGACATATCAAGGAAATCCATTACTATAGTATTTTCAAATGGTGTTCACACTCTCTGGGCCCTTCAAATAGTGAGTGCTCAACTATGGTCTTTCCAGAAGCAAAAGACTGCTTTCATGAATGTATCCTTAGGAAAAATCTGGTTAAGAAAGTATATATTCAGGATAAATATAAATATAAATATATATATATATCTCAATAAACCAAACTTCACTACATACAAGTTGCATACTATTTTCTTGACAAAAGTACAAAGTGCAATTAGTGAGGTAAGTAAATGAAACCATATAAACCTCCTAACATTACACTATTTTTAATACTGTAGTAATAAGAACTATTGACATTTGAATACATATTGACAACCTGAACACCCATGTCTCATTTGTCTGAGGGCTATGCTTACCACAAACTTACGTAACTTGAAAAGCAAAAGTTTAATACATTAAGTCAATTGTGTGCATTAGAAAGATCATCTCAAATATCCATGCGTTTGGAACAGAGACCTGAAATACAAGGGCTGTACAGACAGCCCGGTAACAACGTACAGGATGATTCTATGTAAAGCAGCTTGGATCAAGTCTTACTGTCTTTGGTTATTTAATTTAAGCCCTGTGGAAGAAATTTATTGTGTGCCTTTACAATACTCTGTACAATGGGAATGGGATCTCATTCAGAACAACTCTACGAATAAGTGATAAAATCATCATTACTGGAAGGTACATCTCAATCATTACATCCTTTCAGGAACATCACTGTATTTCCACAGTCATAATCAGCAGATGCTACATTAAAACACTGTTACTGAGCAGCAGTGCAAGTATATGCGTACAAATAACCCAAAGGGAAGTCTCTCAGCCACTTCTGCAGCTACCTCAGGACAAAAGAGAAGACCCCGGTGTCCCCTACCTGTCTGCTCCCTAGACCTGACAGGAGCCATCTAGCCCTTTCCAATCACCTGCAGTTGCAGCCCGCTTGAAATAATAGCAAAGAAGAGCAAGGGTGAAGGACATGATGTGCAAATGCAGAGAAAAGTCTTGTATCATCACCTTTACAACCAAGGAACTCACTACTATAAATGTGTAATTTCAAAATTATAGCACGTACCAACCATCAGATAAACCATGCAATATTTAAGTATCTGCTCAGAAAGGCAAATTATACTGCCAAAGTGCTAGTTACATGAAAATATTGAAACATCCTAACTGTATTATGCAGCCTGAGCCAAAGGTTACAGTCTTGCCAGCGTATCAGATTTTCAATCTTTATTTTTTTCAGGAAGACTGATCCAACTCCTATGAAATTTAGTTGAACTTATTTTAACTGGCTTTGACTCTCGTTCACAAGAAAAGTAGGGAACCAAGAACACAAGACCAAGACCTTCAACTTTATGTCAAAAAACAAAAAAAAGGCAACCCCAAAGACTGCCAATAGCAATGTAACATTCTTCACTGTTCGCTCAAAATGACTGAACATTTTGATGTTTGAGCACATTTTCCAAGCAAAAGCAAGCACATAAAAATAACAAATAAGTACTTTAATGAAAATACCAAAAGGTACCAGAGAAAGAAGAAGATGTTTATTTTCTATAGTGAGTTAGAAAAAATATACACGATAGTAATTTCTGCCCATTATGGCAGTAACTTTGTTTTTCCTCTTCTAATTCTCTTGAAATAAATGTCTAGTCAAATAATGGAAGCTCTGATCCCAATTTGTTTCCAGATATTTTCTCCAACGCTGTCAGTTATTGGCAGATACCTGGAAATGTAGTTAGTTTTACGTTTTCCAGAAATAACTACAGTATAACTGATCCACTCTATACTGTCATGCATTTTTAGTGAAGCAATAAAACTATCTTCCCCTATAAACACACTAACAAACACTGAAAGCCAAGACAGAACACATGTAGCAGAGCCCTGAAGCACTCTGCTACAGTAGATCTGGTAACACCTTGTCTCTTGAGCCCAAGGGACACAGGAGTTGCAGTGGAGATTAGGAAGAGAAATAAACAATGATTATTATAGATGTTTAAAGACTAAGGTAATGAGCACTCTTCCATCATGTATAGTCTATTACTGAACCACCATAACTAATTATGAATTCATCTGTAATGCCTTTCAATCATATTTTAAGATGCTTCAAAAAAGAAAAGTAAATCAAAGACTGTGACTTGCTCCTAAATCAATGTCTTGACTTAGTCAGCAGGCAGCCTATTCCCTGTCAAACACAGCACGCTTTGAGAATGCACATTTGGATATACAGTTCATATGCAGGGTAAAATATCTTTTTTTAAACTATATTTGATTAGAAAGAGAAAAATTACTAAAGATAGTCACATGCTGCAAAAGCTTGAATGGTTGCAAAGAATATACAAAGCTATAGGGCAAGATTCTGTCATTCATTTCTTCACACAACTGATCATCTCTTATTCTAAGGGAAGCATTTGTTGGATAGTATCCTTCCAAAATTATTTATCCAACCATATGTGCAAGCTGAAATACCTAAAAAGAGAGCTGTAAACAGTGATCTACAAATACATGACAAACGCAGGAGTTTTTGTTACTGGCACGCTACTTCAATGCCAGGATACCCAACATTCCCAGCTCAAACCCCAGGAACTTCACTAACCTCTCTGCGAAGGACTGAGCAGTTTGAAGACACCACAACATGTATGAAAAGAGGTGCTAGGAAACATTTACACCAGCATTGCTGAAGTGCTAAAGCAGAAACCTGTGGTACTGTTCAAAATCGCAAACATTTACCATTAAAATTCTACATGTCAGAAGATAGACTGATAGATATCTCAATATACATGTCATTTTATACATACCAAGGCAGATGGAACTAATGACTTCAACTTGTTGAAAACTATACAAGTCTGAGTTATGTATGTACACAGTAATAAACTACAACAGTTCTTAGTCTGGTTCATACTGAAAGTACAAATAAGGCATTTATGTAGCTATTATTTTAGGTCTAAGAAAATGTGAAATTAAATGAGGTAAACTAACCTTAAATAATGAATACAAACATAACACCAGTGTTTGAAATGCAAATGGAAACTTCAACAATAATAATGCCACTTACATTACATGCAGTGTACCTTTCAGGATCTAAATGGTGGAAGAGTTTACCTGTCCAAAACTGGCCCACCCCTTATCTGTCAGATTTGGGAACAGCAGAGATACCTGTCTAGAGGCCAAAACCAAGACTATCTTCACAGTCTGGATGATCTTAAGGTCATTTCCAGCCCTTACCATTCTACAATTGTATGACTCCTCTACCAGCCATATACTCTAAAGTTGCTTTTCCAATTTGGCTCCCGCTTTGCAGAAAATCAAGTCATTAATGTTTATACATACGACGTTATGGAGATAAGATAAAGGTTTCATTTTAAATCTAAGGAAATAAACGTTAACTTTTCAGATGCAATGTATGTTTTTTTCTTGAATACTTACAGTCATCATTAGGAAATGGCTATTTCAGCAATTCGGTGTTCAGTTACTTTCTTATTAATACAACATACCATTTTTTGCAACTGGCACTTCAGTAACTGCTTTTTCCTATTAGTATTTTGAATTGAGATACTCTATTGAACTGGAATTTTAAATATGGTTAGAAAATAAAAGAATCTGTCTGAATCATAACTGTAACTAGCCATAACTTCCATTAAATCTGACATACGCCATAATAAAATGTTCACTGAAAGAGACTAAGTTCTAGATGCTGCAGAAATGCTGTAGCTTTCACTAAAGTTTCAGTCTCCTACAGTTTAATTTTCCCTTTTTAATAATGTCCACATTTAACTGAAATCAGCAATATTCATCTTTGATTTCATCTTTTAGCTATATCTCATACAGGCAACTATAAAACATCATTAAAAAAATATAAAACAACTACTGCAGAACTTCCTTATTTGCCCCTCACCTGCAGTACTCAAAACCACATCACAGCCTCATGAGAAATGGAAGTCATTGAAAAACCACACTTCTTTCAGTGTTGGAAATTAAATATAATTAAACAACTAGTTCTACAGGTGTTTCAAGTTCAAAGGATGCCCTGTCTTAAAGGTGTGGCTTCACAACCAGAGAAGCATAAAATGACATACAACCAGCATTTGTCATCTTATCTATAATCTGACACTAATACCAACACAATCAGACAGTCTATTCTGTTCCATTATAGGCAAATGTGATCAAACTGATTCCTCTCTAAATACACAGGAACAGATTTCTGGACCTTCAACTGAAAATATGAGTTCAATTTAATTCCTCTGTCATACATTTCCACTATTGCCTTCCAATTTTCCATTTGCAAGGAAAAAAACCCCAAACCCACAATTAACCTCCCTGATTTGCTGTATCCTGAACGATTAACTATTTACATAAAAGGTTTATCACGAGGCCTTAAATCTGGTTGTCTTAGTTAAGAAAAGAACTAAAAAATTATTTACTAGCATATATTATGTAATGTTACCCAAAACATTACTCTTACATTTTGAAAGTGCCACATATAAGAAACTACCACACAGATAAAGCAGATACTGTTGTGCTTCACTTTAGCAATGTATGAATATTGTTTTCAATTAAGTGCATTATGAAAAGTTAACAACTACTATGCTGATTTCTGAGACTTATTCAGCTACCATAGCTGTTTCCAACTTGCCACTGCTTCTAAAGCACAAATTATCAACTCACAGTACTAATGTGTTGTGAAAATGTATTACACACTCCCATCGTTCCTATACTCATATGAAAACATAATCCCAAATCACCCTCTCGTAATACTCTGCACAGGCACCATGTGTGATATCATCAGCAGGGATTGCAGTATTAGATAAGAAAAAAAAAGCAACAGACTAATCCTAGCAAGGATTTTATTTTTCTGCAAATATTCCTTATTATAAAACACACTTTAGAAATACCCAAACTACATTCTCCTTGCCTTTTTTTTTTCTTTCCTTCCCAAATGTCTCTAGAAAGCATTAGATGTTCTTCCATTTCACAGCACTTATAATGGTGCTTCTGTGAAAAGCCCAAGTGTCAGCATGTACTACTGGATTTTTTTTGTTTGGTTGGTTTTTTTAGATTCTTTTTAAAAAAGACAATAGTAAAGAAAAAAGACTACTTGTATTTTGTATTGTCTTTAAACATAACTTCACCTTTTAGCAGTGCACGTAAATAGAGCTCTTGGACTATATACCACTGAACAGCTTAAACAGGTAGGTAAACTTCTTCCACTTTACCTTTCAGACTTTCTCAGTACGAATTTTACTGTATTGTATCATGTGAAAAAATGGTGGCAAAAATATTCTTGTTAAAGCTACTTAAGATTATGCTGCAAAACCAGCTGTTCTTGGTACCTTGTTGAAGTTTCTAAGAAATTAGATGAATGGTCCTCTATTTTTACCCCTTTCTATATCCAGAATCAACTCAGAGCATGTCTGAGAACTGTGGGGGAAACCTTGACTCATCTAAAGAAAGCAGCTAAATTCCAAGTCAGGTAAATATTTCTGACATTTCCTAAATTCGCCAGGTTTGGGGGTTGTGGTGATGTTTTTTTGCTTTAAACACAAACTCCTGTTACACCTCACTTCCTAAAAAGAAATGTGCTCTCGCAGCCCAAAAGCCAACCGTATCCTGGGCTGCATCAAAAGGAGCGTGACCAGCAGGTCGAAGGAGGTGATCCTGCCCCTCTGCTC
>JBCJKH010026808.1:0-26440 GCA_039877255.1 Loriculus beryllinus
CTATTCTATATTTCTATGATTCATCTAGTTGTAATCATGCAGTTAGCTGTGGTTTTGTTATTTTATAATGCAGTTTTCCACTGAAATAACAAAATACACAGGGCACAAGTGTGACTCGGTGAACTCTGCATCCCATAGCGTATACTTGTTAAGCTACTAATTAGTTAAAATGTGAGTAAGGATCTCATCTTTACATTACAACATGCTAACCTTTTCAGCTGTGGATAGCTGATCCCGGACCTTCAGTAAGTCATGCTTCGTTGTCATCAAGTCCTCTTCCAAGAACTTCTGGTTTGCAGTAGAGTCACTCAAAGTCTTCTCAAACTGGCATTTCAAAGCTGCTACTTTATTCTCCAGCTCAGCTATATCCTGGTTTGCATTAGTCTTCAGCAAAAGAAATATTTAAAATGTGTCAAATGCCAGAGAAGAACTAAAATGTCAAAGTCTTATAATTTTATAAAAATTAAAATAAATACATAAAATATTTTATATTTAATGTATATTTATATTAATTTATATTTATTTTTAAAATATATTTTATTTCAAAATAAAATGTCAAGTGCAAAATTTCACATAAAGTGGGTACATATTAATTTTTAATAATTATGTTCAAGATACCCCTGTAAAGCTTAAATTCAAAGTGGTTTAACTAAAGTAAAGAAAAATAGTTAAAGCATTTACTGATTTATAACTTTAAAAAATTGTTGATCAATGCATTTTAGAGATGGCTGGAATGTTTTCTCTGCCAAGTTGAGATTTCAGGCTCTTGTACTTCACTTCTTCAGGAGTTAGGTGAAGCCACAAGATTAAATAAATAATGAGAAATTACTTAGCAAAGTATCACAGGCATTTCAAAAGCCATCGGTGTAGTACAGGTAGTACAGGATGAAAGTGTTAAGGCTTGTACTATCATCTATGAGGTACCAGTACTGCACTGCTCTCACATGCAGTATAAAAAGAGCCTCCACTGTTGCTTGTGAAGCAACTTTCCTGTTTCCTTGTGAGAAGAAACAACCCACACTCTTCTGGCCATCAGTTCTGGGTCATAAAACACTATATTCATGTAACTGTTCTATGGATTTCCATTAAAAAACAAAGAACAAAACCCCTCTGAGGTTCAAAAGCTCAGCTTCAAACTCCCAAACGTGTCATGACTAAGGATGAGGCTGAACCAGTAGCACCTTAAAAAGAATAGAAAATTAAAACTAAGCAAGGTCTGCTCCTTCTGTGTGGAGGGTAAGATTTGAGCATAGGAAACCAGTTGATAATAGTACCTCTACAGAAGAAAAGCTTACTTTGCTTACTAGCTAGTTTCAACAATATATGTATATGCCTGTAAATAGAAAATGTAAGAGCTGAAGCAGCTGCAAATTAGGACATGAAAGCTAACAATACTCAGCAGCCCTGACACTGAGGCCAATTACTGTTTAACCACAAAGTAGGATGAGATTTTTTTTCTTGTAAAACTACACTCACTATTGACCAGGATTTAATAAACCCCTTTAATGTTTTAAACCTGTAATGATTGACGGCTTAACAAAACAGAGAAAATATTTTTCATGACTTCTAAATCAAGTTTCCTAATAAATAATATTACTGAATACAGATTTTGAAAGTGACTAGATAAAACTACAACATATTAAGAAAGCCAAGTACATACCATATACCAGTTAGAAAGCAAAATGAAAAGAAATCAGGATTAAAATATGAAAACTGAAGTGGAAATGTTTTATGATATTGAACTTCACTTCCAAATCTGGAAATACTGTGGGAACTTCAAAAAGTCAGTTTCTCAAAATGATGGGATTAAAGTGTTCTGATTTTGTTAAAAGTTCAAACTTAAATGCCTTAAATTTCAGGAAAAAAATCACATATGAACAAACTTCTAATTAGAGAATTCTAACTATTGACAAAATAAAGGTACAAGCTTAAACCAGTACTGTGAGTCCTGAAAAGATTTATCCGTGTCAGCCTGCAGTCTTCTAGCTTATGTATTGGGATTTTTCTCTGCAGCAGCAATTCACCATGTTTGAATCCTCATTTACAAGGAACAATAACCTCAAGTAGTAAAAATAAAGGTGAAGCTGTTTTGACTGGGTAGAATTATGTAAAATCAAGCATTTGCCATCTGACTCATTTGCAGCAAAGCTTTAATTGATGCTTAAGAATATAGGACACTGGATACTTCCATATAAATATTTAGGTTTTTAAAGTCTAAAGTGAGAGCCACAAGTCTGTCTTGTCCATGTCATTATCAAGTGTAACAGGTGCTTGAAAGAATTAGTGGTTTATTGTTGCTATTAAAACCAGGTTAGCTATGATTCTTTCATTAGTAAAATGGGAAGAAACAAACAGAAATTAATTTTATCTGTTAATACAAATATCACCCCTGAGAATATGAGCTCTGCAATGCTACTTCCTGACAGTAACTGGAATAATGCTTTCTGATAATAATTTATCATGGTCTATGGGACACAAAATACATGTCATAACATCAACAAACATTCTGGACTACCTGTCAACTGACAGACCAGCAAGAACAGACAAATTCAGCAGGAGCACTGCAAGACTAACTTGAACTTTTGTATTTGCCAGAAAAGAAACACACCATACAGACCAACTTCTTAGACGTATGGGCAACAGTTGTGTTAAACAGGGGTGGGTGGTAGTGGGTGAAATCTTAATTATATTTACCTTTTGATCGCCTTGGATCATCTGTGAATCCCTCAGTAACTTCTCTAGCTTGGTCTTCTCATCGAGAGCAGCTGTAGCCTGTGATACATTGAAAATGTAAAACCTCAGAAATGTATTTTAATTGAAAACATAAGAATTATAACCATGGGATTCTCATTCAGATAATTCTGAATATGTAAACTGCATTAAGTATCCAATTTACCTGTGTTTCTATGGTCTTGAGTCTGGTCTTCAATTTTTCATTTTCTTCTTGGAGAGAAGCAACTGTCTTTGGGTTAATGAATGAAAAGAAGGTTGTAAATGCTCATGCCATTTTGAATTTTCCAAATAGTGCAGGTAAGAAAACACACTTCATACTTAGGAAAGCTCCAAAATGCTTATAAAAACAGCCTTCATCAGAAATCAGCAATCCATTTATTTATTAGGTTTTCTGCCTCAGTCAGCAAAAAATGAAAGTCTCCAATTGCACTGCAGTATATAGGGCTGCTTACTTAAACCTGTCATATGCTTTACTGAATTGAGATTTGCAAGTTTAGCATCTTGTTAGTATCAAGATTAAATAAAGAAAATTGCACGTTCAGAGAGACAAGTCTCATTGCTGCTCATAATTAATGTTTTCAATCAACAAGCAAGTAAAAATTTATTTAGTTCCTGTTGAAAAGAGGCAAATACCGTGTTACTGCATCTCACAGAACCATAGAATCAACGAGGTTGGAAAAAAACCTTTAAGATCAAGTCAAACCACTACCCCAGAACTGCCAAGAACACCACTAAAGCCTATCGCTGAGGGCCTCATCTACATAGTTTTTGAACATGTTCTGTGTCACAGGAGAGAACCATGTTTTATCAGTCAGAGTAAAGTCACCATATAACTTCAAATTATTTTTAAAGGAAAAAACAAAAGCCATCAGATGCATAAATTCCAATATAAACTGTTCAGAAACAGATTTTGAAATAATTTTTGAAAGGAACTACACTGATATAGAAGTAAAATACAACTCTCAATTCTTGACCGCTTTAATTATATTAATGGATCATCCTGGTAATGCAGGCTGGAAGACAGAAAATGCAACTCTTCGCTAAATATCTTGTCTGATCATAAATTAGAAGTGTATTGTAAGAAGCGTGGCATTTGAAGAAAGTTCAGTTGAATCAAGCAAGTTCAATACCTAATAAAAACTATTGATAACACTAAATAGTAGAATGTGCTTTGGAATTATGAAAATTTTTAGCAAGTGGGAAATGAGCTGTTTTCAAACTAGTCAATTCCAAATTCTTCAAATACCTGCTTCTTTAGGAGGCATTTAACCAACTCACAAAAGAAAAAAGACTGAATGTAATAAGATTGACTTAGAGTGATACAAAAAATGACTGATAACCTGATTATTTCAGCCAGCTACATATCCTAATTTACTTCCTTGTTGGAAAGCCAGCCAGCCAGCTGAACAGAACAAACTGAACACTGGTTTCTACTAATTTACCTCATTGAATGGAAAATCAAATAATTTCAAAGGCCAAAATGGCTTTTCAAAAGGAAGGTCAATATTGCAATATGTGTTAGAGACCATAACTACACAATAAATTTAAGATGCTTTATAATATTTACTAATTTATTAGCATTTTAATTTATATTCTGCAGTGTATTGCCTTGACATCTATACAGAAACAGGCATGTTATAAGGATATTGCTGTACAGCTACCCAGTTCAGCTGGATAAGCAGAATGGTCATTGATAATAACTGCACAGACAGACAAGTTCTTACCTTGTTTAGCAGCTCTGTCCCACCTTCATTTAATGGAGCCAGTTTTGGTCTAACATGGTCTGTGCTGGGCTAAAGCAATAATAAAGGTTAAAAATGTAAATTATACAGATTTCTAAGAGGACGAAAGGTATGTCTGTAATCTGTAAAACAATCACTGACGGTTTGGCTTTCTTTTGTAAATCACTTTTTCTTAGTACATTTTTTACCAGTATCTTGGCTCCAAAGTTATATTCTGCACTTTCAGCTAAAGCTAAATGAAAACAATGCACAGAGACATAAAAGGGTTGCAAACTTGAATTTACAAAAGACTACCAATGCTGCAGCAACTAAAAGAAAAAGGAGCAAGGAAAATGAAGAAAATATTTGAGCAATTATAAAAGCTTCAAATAGTGTTTTACATGTTTAAAAATAATCTATATTAACTAAATATACCTTTACACTACAAACCAAGTAAGGTGCAACCATAATCATGCAAGATAAGTTAAGAGTCACAGCTCTACTGAGGAATCTTCCCTGCTCTTGATTCCATGGTGGGACAAATGAATGTCCCAGCTCCAAGGGAATAAGATGCTCCAACACATCCCTAGTCTGTCTGATTTTGGGATGAGGATTATGAGGCATGCCCTGGATGTGCAGAACCCACAATCTTGAAGCAGCCAAGGCAACTGAGTGTGAGCATTGGTGCTGAACTGCAAAATACCACTTTTGGAGACTTTCAAAATTGTTTTGAAAAAGGTGGTTTTATTTGTGTTTAGTTTTCTCTCTCTTGAGCACAAGGAGCCAGTACTAAGTATTTTCAACACCTGCCATGACTCCACATGACATGATTATGATTTAATTAAAACAAAAGTCTACCTTTTTGTTTGAAGATACAAATTCTGACTTTTCAAACTCAGCAACCTGTTCCAACAACTCTCTTGAAAAGAAAAAGAAGGAAGGCAATTATTTACTAGAAGAACTGTGTTATGAAACACATTTTACCATGCTGATGCTATGCTCTTGGTTTCATGTAAGATTCTCATTACAAGTACAGAATGAAGACATATGCACATGCAGTAAGTGCAACAGATCACGTAATGAAATGGCATGGTATATGCATTAGAACTATATGATTTAGCACCCTTGATTAAAACATTATCTACACAGAAAATAAAAGGGTTTTAATCAAATCCTATAATTTGTTCTTTAACTGATTAATTCAAGTAAAAGTATTACCAGTAAAAACATCTTCCCAAGAAATGTGAAATTCTTGTATAATGTATAGATGGAAGACTTATCATCGAGACAGTGTAAAAGAATAGGTTTCTATGGTTAGGAAAAGAACGTGAATAATCAACACTTTGAAGTTTTCTTATCCCTGAAAGGTGTTCTGTACAGCCTAATATATGTTACCGATTCTCCAGTTCAGAAACGTCTGTCTGTAACTTCAGGTACCACTTCTCAGCCTGCAAAAAGATTTGCCGCAGAACTAACACATTGGTGTAAGTTGTATTTATGAGCTCTGACTCCACTTCACTGTGTACCACAGTCTGCAGTCCATCCAGCATGTCTGTCACCTCATCGACTGTGAAGGTCTCCTCAACAAGTCTAAACAGAGAAGTCACGATGAGTTATGTATGATAAAGGTTAACAGTTTTGCATTGTTATGAGACCTCGCTATTCAGATACCAACCTTATATATTGCAATGTCCTTCTGAAAATATCCACTATGACTAGTTATACAATGACCATGGCACTACTAACTGGTTGTTGTACCTAAATTTTCTCTTGAAACATTACAATCACAAATATGACATTACATCTTGCTTCTGACGTCTAAACTTGCATCAACTTTAGACATCAGAAGCAAAATGTAAAGCAATGAGACATGCTGACAATATCTATGTTAATTCCCAAGCCTCTGAACAAGTCCTTTTAAAACTGATTTGTAACATTTGGAACGTTATTGGGTCTTTCTTCCTCACTAAGAACATCATACAAACGTAAGCAGAGAAAATTCACCCCATTAAGCATTTAAGCCTGCACTTGCTGCTAGCACATTTTGGCTTATTCTTCAGAAGTATCCCCCCATGGTACCTGCTGTCCTTAAGGTTCTGAAAACAAGAATCCACTGTTTTGAGACACAGGTTGCGCTTGAAACGAGCAAAGCGCATGTAGTTGATGACTTCATTCTGGTGGTGCTCATTAAGGCCCAGTTCTGCCTGCGGACAAGGATATAAGCACAAAGATGAATATACACAAAGTAAAAAGGAGCAGAAGCATTGTGGACACTTGCCTTCTGACTAATCTTTGTGCACATTAACTAGTATGGTAAAAAACAACCGCATTTTCATACATGTAGTCTTTATATATACCTCACATAAATGCTCTCCTTTTAAAAGCACCTGTACATGGAAGTAGGGCCTCAAGTGACCAGTACCCTCAGGAAAGTCATACAAAATCAGAGAGAGACACAATTAGGGCATCAAAACCAAAAGGACTGTAGTGGAGGGAAAGCTCTTGGATAAATTTGTTTTTGTATTACATGTATGAGAATTTAATGTAGATAAATGATATATCATTTATAGATGTACTAACAAAAACATGCAGAAAAGTATATTACATTTCCTTGTCAATTTATATGTAAAATCTTGAGGCTTCCCATACAATCTTAAGTGAAAGTTGAATTTGTTTCTGAATAGCCTATTGCCCAGAAGAAAAACCATCCCCAGGTCAAATTAAGACAGAAGTGGTTTTACACCTGGCTAACTGGCCTTTCTATGTACGTCTCCATTTCAAAAGATGGAGTATTGGCATGGCCAGTTCCATCAGAATAAATCTCACTCATGCAGGCAGCACAACAGGGCATGAATATGAGTTTATCACCAGAGTCCCTGCAGAGCTGAGGCAATCAAAGGTGAAGTCCATTTCATTGACTATAGTATTATTAGTTAGTAGCGCTAACTAAGTAGTTGGAACAGCATGTAGCAAGTCAGGCTGTTAACTTGAGCACCTTGTCCTTCTTGATCCAACTGCACAGGGTCGCTCCAGTGCAAATGGAAGGACACCACTGAAAACCTGAGCACCGATCACAACTGCCTGGGAATTAAAGGCAGTGCAGGAGGCACCAACAGCAGTAGATCAAACAAGCTCTCACAACGTGGTTTCAATGATGACTCCCCACTGTTCCACATCTTGGAAACGCGAGATCACATGAAATGCTCAACTACTGTTTCCTTTGCTATTGCTGGGTTTCCTTTACACAAACGGTTTCTGCTCGTTGCAGATGGAAAGGAAGACATGCCAATACCAATGCTGAAACCTCACAACATAGAAAGCAGCCCCAAAAGAAATTAAACTCATAAGTAAATACATAAACGCAGACCACAGCCACTCGTGATCTCCAAGCTGGGGCGATGGATCCTACAACCCCCCCAGCCCCACTGCTCTCCCCAGGGCCCAACATGGTCAGGGCGGCAGCAGCAGCCCGCTACGATGGGCTCCCTCACGACGACAGGCCGCCCCATGCCCACAGGGCCTGTCCACGGCAACGCGGAGCGGCTTCCCCCGGCTGCAGGCTGCGGTGCCCGGAGCGAGAGAGCCCGGAGGCTCCGGTACTCACCATGGCGGCCCCTCCACCGGCGCCCCGGCCGCGGCCTACGGGCTGACGGTTGCCATGGAGAACAAAGTCTCGCGAGCGCCAGAGCTGCGCTCCGATTGGCGGCGGCTCGCTCACGTGACTCGGCCCACCGGCTCAGCGGACGGTAACCATGGCAACCACCGTTGGGCCTGGATGGCTCCCGCTGAGCCCGGTCCCTGTTGTGTGTGTGCCCCCCTGTAGCGGCCTGTCAGGGAGTGACCCTATAACACTGACCATAACCTCACACTGACTTGAACGAATAACCCAACCCATAACCCTGACTTAACCAATAACCCAAACCCTAACCCCGAATCCTAATGGCTTAAACCCAAACCCTAACTCTAAAGGGTTAAATGTAAACCTTCACCCTAACACTAAATCTAACCCCTTAACCCTTACTCCATAACATTAACCCTAACCCCTAATCATAACCCTAACAGCTTAAACCCAAACTTTCACCCTAACCCTAACCTAACCCTTACCATAACCAACATTAACCTTAACCCTATTGGCCAAACCTAAATCCCATTTAACCTTAACATTAACCCTACCCCTAATCGTAGCCCTAACGGCTTAAACCCAACGTAACCCAAACCTTTACCACCCCAAACTCCTAACCCTTCCCCTAACATTAACCCTAACCCCTAAACCTAATCTAACCAACTGTAACCTAGCAGAGGGTTATAGAGAGAAAGAACAGTGAGTGCTAATTGAGCTGAGTGGGTAATCTGAGGCTGAATACATGTGTTTTCATGTGTTAGGGATGAGAAGTCTGTGTTAGCAATAGGTAAAGTATAATCCCCCCAAAGCCCCAGCCAACCCAAAAAGACAGCAATTCCCTGTTTTCCTTCTTGATGTCGCAACTACTGCTAGGTGTTTGCAGTGACAGGCTGGGAGACAGGCACAATACAGTCAGAGGTTCTGGTGCCAAACTAGTAAAGTGCCTACTGAGAATATCCAAAAGGATTCCTCAGGCTAAACCCACAACATCTCATTGTCAATCAGCTCTTTCAAAGGAACAATGAATAAGCAACTCTTACCTCATAGGATCAGGCCATCTTATCTCCTAAAGGCTCTCATCTTCAAGGCATGTCAGCACTAAGAGCTTCTCCATGGAATTACTGTCAAACAGATGTATTTTTAAGTCAGTAAAAAACCCCAACTTTCCCAACCTTGGTTTGAAACAGTTGAACCCCAAAGACATTAAAAAACCTCCAAAATGAACAATAAAAAGCCCAAATGCAAAATCATCAAAGGAAACCAACCAAAGACCTCACCTGTAGCAGCCTCTGAGTGCTTAACCCTAAACTGAATCCTTACCATTACTCTTACCAGGAGCCAAGCACAGCTGTCCTATGAATGCCTGCTTATGGCTCTGCACCATGGACCTTGAGTGCCTTTTCATGTCTTACATGAAAAACAAAGAGCCATTTGGATTGCACCAGAAGTATCCAACTACTTTTTCTTCCCAGTGTTCTGAGAATGCCTTTTCGTGTACTTGATACGTGTGTCTTTCATTGTACCCAAGGACCTTGGAGGACTTTGGTGTGCTCCCAGAGTGCCCATGAGTGCTCACATACAAACCTAATCCTACCTTGAAGATTAAACCTGGACCCAGTGTCTTCTGGAGTTCAGTATTGCCTTTTAGTGTGCCCCAGCAGTGTTTGTGAACCATCTGCAGTTCAATAGGTCATCTGATTACCCTTCTGTGTTCCTTCTGTTGATATGCATCAAACTGCAGGGGCTGGCAATGGGCTGCTTTCAGCTTTTGCTGTTTATAACTTTGCTTTGCTTTGCCCGAGAGAGCTGTGATAAAAGCACTGGCCTTAAGCCTAGTCAGGTATCTGGGCCCTGCATCCCTGATATCCCAGTCTGAGCAACAGAGGTGTCAATTTTACTAAGAAAGAATAGTTTATATATGCTTAAATAAAACCACACTTTTTAGAATAGAAACATCTTCCAGTACTCAAAATAAAACCCACTTTAGGTTTTAAACAACATTTAGAAAACTTAACAGTGTCCAAAAGAGGCAGAATTCGGACAGAAGTATTAAAGTTTCTGTTGAGCACTTACACAGAATAGTTCAACAAGTTCAAATGAAGCACGCTTATGGGCTCAATCAGTTCAGAAAAGCAGATTTTATTTTCAACAGCAGCACATACATAGAACTTTTTCAAAATATACATATTTCAAAACAAGAGACTGCACTTCATTAACCAACTTGCTGTGGTTTATCAACTGTTACTATCATGACTGCAGCCAGGCAGTTACTGTACCACAGCCTTCCTACGAGTTGGATGCTTTTCGGTTCCACTGGTATAGTTATGCAATACACTATACTAGTAGCTCATGAAGAAACCCCACGTAATTTGCCAGTTTACTATTACTGTCACTGGGAGGCTTCAGCTACCAAAGTACTTTAAAAAGGGAAATGTTATTTAAAACAAGTGTGGCAAATAATTAACTTCAGGGAAACACTCTATGCACATAATATACGTGTTTGAGTGGTTGTATGTATTTCTGACTGAAGTTTCCTGGGCCAGGACTAGTCCCAACAGAAGCAACATAGCAGCATTTTGGTAAGGGAGGAAGCTAACTTCTCCTAAAATCTTTCCCTTTTGTTTCAATGCAGAACAAAGATTAAACCAATCAGAAACTGCTTGCATTTCTAGATGTTTAAACATAGCATTGCATTAATTTTTCCTGTGTTTCACCAGGTTAACAAGTGTCAGAATATGCTATACATGTGAATATTCTAACCCAGCCACCGTTTTCAATTCACTACAGAAATATTTTCTACATAAGCCTATCTTCTTAAAATATAATTTAAATATAACCTTTTAACAGAAAAAAAAAAAAAAACAGAACGCATCATCAGAAGATTCAGCTTGCAGGTAATTTTCAATGCATTAGAACTCTTAATGAAGCTGCTCCAACTGTGGCAAAGATCTTTGTTTTCTCATTTGGGAGGTATTTGACCAAAATGAGCAAACAGGTTAAGAATAAATGGTGATCACTTCACGTCCACTGCCTCGGACCAGGAGAACTCTATCCAGACCTTCTGTCAGAACTTCTAAAAATTCCATGTCTGGAATATCATTAAGTCAAGGAATTTATCCAGGAAAGAAACAAAAAAGCCACCAATACCTTTAAAAGTCAGATATATAGTGCAAAAACCAAGTTCAACAATTTCCTGAAGGAGTTTTCTTGTGTCACCCTTTACTGTCCCGTAACACAATCCACCTGCTTGCTCAAGTGGAAATGAGGCTTAATTTGAGTGAAAGTTCTAGCTCTGCCCTACTCACCTACACAAAAGATGAAAAGAGAGATTTTAAATTAGTTCAGTATTTAGGAATGCTTCACATTGACTCAATCCTCCCCTCCCCGATCATCTTAAAACTGTGGAATCAAAAGTTGTCTTCTTGAAGGCAAGCTTACGCTCACCATGGTTACTAACAGTTATCCTAACAAACAGACAATGGTACAGTCATAAAAATCAAATTCCAAATGTCAACAAATATGGAAGCAGTGTAGCAGAGGATACAGTTTTCATCTCCTTTTCTGTTTTTGGGAGGTCCAGGCATATTCAGGAGGACTAGCTGAGCATGCTGTGATTTATTAAGCACTACTCCATTGAGCTTCACAGCGGTGTGCATTCTTCTCACATTGGACTGATTCCTAGCGTGCAAACAAACATTTTTAAGTATTGCCACAATATGTATTTGAATTATATGTTATGTATTTGGATTTGTAAGTTTCATCTATATGCATATAGAATAAGCTGCTTTCATGGACACCAGTATTTGTACACATGCAGACTAAATTATAGGAAATGCAATACTGAGGTTTAAAAGATGGGGTTTTGGGTTGGACTGTTTTTTTTTCCATTTGAAAAGAATACTTAACTCTGAAATTCAAGCAATTCGAAGCACATTGCCAAAATGCACAATTCTTCCCATTGTCAGCGATCTTTTGCAACAATGAAGCAAAATTTAGTCCAGTTTATTAAACTATATATAAAAAGCAACTGGATTTGTACAGGAAATTCCAAACAAAGGAATTAAAGGAATGCAGTGGAAAGATTACAGTACGTATTTTGTATGATACAAGATTTCCCTCACACTCCTTTGGAGACAATACCAGATTCCAATAAGCCTGGTAAAGACAATTCAGAAGCAGCATAGACTTTATGGAATTAATAGTTCTTATGTCTTGAGTAAGGTAGTAAGGAATGAACTGAATCTGAGCCTCTCCCCTTACACTAGCAATATTAACTATGTTGTTTCTTGTCCTCACAAATATCACAGATTTACATTCAAGAGGAAGAAACTGTTAGGACTTCAGAGATTTCCATATTGTAGGATCAACCTTGGATGATTCACGCACTCTTCCTTAAGTGTTTCCTTAAGTTCCTGAGAAACTGCCACCTGTGCAAATCTAGCTAAGACTGGAAATGAGTCATATGCTACAGTACCACAAGAATATCCAGCCTCTACCTTAGTGGATCCAGAAGATCCACTGCCCAAAAGTAGATTTTCACAGGTGTCACTTTAAAGGGAACTTTGGAAACAGGATGACAGTCCTTCTCATAAATGGGATGTTGATACAAGATAAGTGTCACTCTATAATATGCAGTATTTTTGGCACACTAGTTAGTAGTCTCTCAGTTAAAAGCACAACTGTATCTTGCTCAGCTAGGCTCACACGCTGCCCTATAGCAGAGAACAGGCAGACTACCAGCAGAAGGACACAAAAACCTCTGAAGCACCTGATCAAGGCTGGCATCTTTTGAACTCCACCAGCAGCAATTAAAATTACCACACAAACCCCAGCACTGAATCAGCTCAAGCAAAAACCATGAACTAATGAGAGCTCTCTTCCCAAAAGAAAGAAATTTAGGAGGCCCAAACTTCAAAAGAAAATGCCCAACTTTGTTCTGCTACTACAAGAGGTCATTTCAGGGGGCTACACTTAGTTCTAGAATCTTATAGCAACACGAGGGTACCCTCAGGTTTTATAGGTAAGTGTGGAGTTGAGAACAACAGCCAGATACAGGTTCATTCAAACATAGGGTGCTGAGAAGGATGGAGAACGATGGGAGCAACTTGTGTTCTCCTAAGTCCTGTTTGTTGGGTTTTTTTCACTATGAAGGGAAAAGCCGTTACTATTAGAAGTAGCACCTCTAAGGTTGTATTTTCATTCCTGATTTTGCAGCGGCAACTGGAACAAGGGACAAAAGGCACCCAGCCAGAAGCTCGGTGGCCAGTGGAGACCAGCCCCATCAATTTCAATTGGTTTTTCTTTTTCTCTACCACATTTTCCCCCAGGACAATGACATTTCCAAAACAGAGTTCAGTTTATCAGTCCATCCTGTCCCAGCAGCTATCTGTTCTGAAAACTAACTGTACCAAAACCATGTTATGAACAAAAGAGCAGTTGAAGCTCAGTTTTTCAGAGGCAGAACAGCAGCTTGAGAAGACAGAGAACAATTATGAAGAGTGAGGCAAGAATGTATGACTGAAGAGGTGTATAACTATTAAAATAGAAACACTGTTAAATTAAAGACAAAATGTAGAGGAAGTATAAGGGGTGTAAATTTGCAATGGAATGGGCAAGAATTCAACACCGAAGTAAAAGATCAAACTGAGCCTAAAAGTACAACATGAACCACGACTGACCAACTTAATTTATCCTTCAGATAGTGACAGAACTGAAATCACATGTGGGAGACAAAGCACGCTCAGTTTTCATGAGAAGCTCAATTTATTAAACAGACAAAGTGAAGATAACACTGGGCTCTGAAAAGAAACAGAGCAGTCACAAGTCAGTTCCCAGGAACAGAGAGCTGTAGTGTCCCATTTTTGTATGCTTTCATACCCAGTATTCATCTGAACTCAAGTTATTCCTACACATGCATGTGTTAGTAGAAGGGAGGCAAGAACTGGCATGTGATAAAACATGAAAATTCCCTTTGGGAACAAATTTATCCTTATTGTCCCAGTAGTTATTTCACAATGGGGGGCATTTTCCCAGAACAAGAAAACCATAATTTTTAATGTCGTTAATTAGAAAGCTAATTATTATACTGGTGCAGAGGAGTACTGTCAAGTTCTACATTCTTACAGGAAGTAAAATACATGTTCTGTGACTTACCTTGAACAAAAAGTGGATAAAATGTCAAAGAAAACATTAACAGGTCATGATGAATATCTTTCAGAGATAAATTCTAAATCACAGTGTAAAACAAGGTACAAATCCATACACATACTGCAAATTATGGTTTAGGAAACACACATACAATGTACAGGACCACAAGGACCAGGGAACACAGCCTATGTTGCTTAAGTAAAATGAAATTTAGACTTACAGATTTCCCCATTCTCTACGTGGAAGGGAAGCAAATGAACAGGAAAAAATATATTTATGGCATCAGGTATATTTCTAATTCAACAACATGTTGTACAGGCACACCAAGTTGGAAACGTAATTCCCACCCCCAACCACATACAGTAAATCTAAAACATCTGAAGTCTGTGTCTTGCACAATTCTAAAAAAATAATAGTAAATATTTCCAAGATATTAACACTTTGACCCACCCACCCCCTCCTTTTCCCTCAAGAATTCAAGTATAATGCAGCCCAGAACAAAAACAGTGCTTTAGAGCAGAAGGAAGATGGGAGGATGATGTTTGGAATTTGCAGAAGGTGTACAGTTTGTAAAGAGCTCGTAGCAAACCCACAGAACAACTTAGGACTTTAAAGGGCTGATTCTAAGTGTATCTTCTGTGTGCAAATCCTAGATTTAAGAACTGTTTCCTTTAGATATTAAAATTTCCATTGACATCCACAGTTTTGCTAGTCTAGGCCATGCTTATAACTGCATTCTTCCAGAAGTCAGAGAAAACGCATGTGTATGTGCCTGAACACAGCATGAAGCAGCAATCAAGCTGATGTCTTTCTGTCACTGGTTTTGTATTAAGCTTGACAAAGGCAGTTGCTGTTACCTATTAAGTGACCTCTCTTTAAGGAAAAGACATTGAGGAATATTTCAACAGGAAATAGAAAAAGACATACATATAGGCATAAGTTTTATCTTGCTTTCATTTACAGGATGAGGACTGAACATCTTTTAAACAAAAACTACCATCAACCCCCAAAAACTCCACCCAAAACCCAAAACATAAGCTAAATGTCTTGAAAGAATCTATCTCCTTCTTTGGTATGCTCTCCACCCCAATACAACACAATAATTGAGACAGGGAAATGATATACAGTTTAAAATTATTATCACCATCATTATTATTACTACTACTATTACTATTTATTATTAGTAGTAGATAATAATTTATCATTATTATTATCTACTAATTATCTCTTACAGGGAGAGAGAGAACCAAAAGCTATCATTAAATATTTTAACATATATGCTTTCTGGAACAATCTAGAAGCTGAGTTTACAGCTTGAAGTCTGTCATTTAAGCTTCATTCACCACATTTTGGTGAATGGCTCTTTACAGTCGTTGTTCCACTCAATTCCATGCTAGCTTCATGAAGATGGCATTTAAGTGTAGCGGAAAGATCATATTTATACTAATCTTTAAATAAACCAGAACCTCTTAAAGAAGCAAAACCCAGAACCACCACCAAAATCCCCACACTCAGTCAAATAGAAAACTCCAGACATCAGGTGTATACTTACGGTTTCATGTTGAAAATATCTTTAAAGCCAGACGCATTTGAATCTTTGTTTTTATGCTTTTCAGCTACAAACTTCTCTTTAGTCCAGGTCATGTGCACTTTTTCTGGTGCAGCAGCAGCCACGCTTTCTTTGACTGCTGGAGCTGAGTGCGAGGCAGTGTTTCTGTCATGGATCAGCTGAGCCTGGCCACAAAACAAACCATCACCCCAAGATTCAGCCACAAAGAGCATTTGTAGATTACACGGCATTAACGTGCTGAAAAGTAATTTCACACCAGTGGAATAAAAGGCAATACAGAAAAAAGGCACCTCACTTCGCAAACAACTATCAGACTGCTTTGACTTCAGTATGAAATGAAATTGCAAGATTGGGTTTGGGCTGGGATGTTATTTTGTAATGAACTGAAATGAGGCTAATCCAGCCAAAGAGTACTTTATTAACACTGGGGGTTTTGCCATTGAAGCTTGTTCAGTTACACTGTTATTTTCTCAGCTACTGTCCTAAATGTTTTCCATTTCACACAACTTCAGCTGAACTACCAGCATGACCCCAGTAACACAACATTAGACTGGCCAAATTGCAGGCTCACTACCTTCCACTGGATTATTTATGCATGCAAGTGTATATTACAGAAAAAAAGTCAATGTAAGCATGAAGGAGCCTTCTGAAGAGATAGCCCTTACAATAGCAGAAACTCAAATCACAGTTTTAAGAACATAGTACTGTTGTTCCCACATGCATACAAACTTCTGCATTCCCTATTTTGCAACCCCCTTACTCCTTGAGGAAAGAAGGAAGAAATATTTGAAGACATTATTTACTTACTTACCTTTGTCCATAGGCTTCTTTATTTCCATCAAAAGCAACAAAAATACAGTACCTTAGACTCTTACATAAGTGAACTGATATAGGGGAGGACTGTTTCGTGTTTTGGGGTGTTCTATTTTGGGGGGTGGTTGTTTTTCCGTTTGCTTGGCTTTTTTGAGATCTTTAGCAGTTAGGAAGTCTCTTCAGAGAATTGTTAAATCCTGAGTTGAAGTTCCAGTTTTATTTGGGAACCTCAACCACATATTAGTGATGGTCATGTCCCTCCATATGTGATGATTTAGAAGAATCAATTTAATTCAGATCACAGTCAAAAGCATGACTAAAATCAAAGCAGATGACCCTCTATCTCTGAACAGTGTTTCCCTACTGTTTCACAAACTCTAATTGCAGCTCTTCTTAGATACCCAAGAGCTTCTGTATTTCCCCTAAATAATTTCCCCATTCCCTATCCCTAAGGATTCTCAAATCCTAAAGTTAAATTCTGAGGTTTACATATATCTCTATTTTTTTTTTGATGGTCTACATATCTCCCCAAAAGATTAAATCATGAGTCAAGACTATGAATGAGAAGTTACTGTAAACACAGTTCTATCATGAGAATGAAAAAGCTAACAAACGCATGCAGATATCTGACGTGCCATAGAGCAGCATCCAACAAGCTAAAATGTCAAACTACTAACTGCAAGATAAGTCCAGTACAACTAGGCTTCAAAGAAAGACAGCTTGCCACTTTTATAAAGACGAAGAGGCCAAGAGAAATTCTGGAGCTATAGCACATGCTTATAAAAATGCAGAGACTACAAAGGCACATTTTCGTTAGTGCTATTTTGATACCAAATTAATTACATGAAATACAGCACGTTCTTCTCACACTTCACAAAGAAAGGGAAACAGAAAGGCATACAGCATTTCTACAAACTAGGCTAACACACCTTTAGATAAGAGCAACACTTCAAGTGCACGCTAAAACCATTGATCACATCAGTCCATTTCCTTTCTAACTCACTAAGCAGAGAGCAGTAATGACATTTGTGGGTTAATAATGGCTTGTCCATAAACAAGGAAATCTTGAAAAGCCCTAGCATATATATATATATATATATATATATATAAGGTCTCAGAGAAGCTTAAGTACTTCAAACCAGGAACTATAAGGGAAGGCAATGCTTTGTGAAAGTACGAAACGTACTTATTAATCAACCAACCACTGTTAAAACTTTTAAGAGATAGAAGGCAGTGAAGTATTTTTGCTCCTGGCTCTTAAGAGAAACAGGCACTCCCAGAAGTGTTTGTTGTATGGAAAGTAAGCATGAGAAAAAGAGGACATAATCCATGTTGCAAAAGCATAATCTAGAGAACAATATACAGGGTAAGATAATGAATTTAGAAAAATAATAGAATTTAAATTTATGAAGAACGTTTCCAAAACAATGAACAATCAAGTTGTTAATTTGTAGTTCAGTTTGCAATAGTGGCACTTCAAGTGTTGCAATGGGAAAATCTATCTAGCCAGTAACATGCCCAGCTACCTCCTCCTCTCGACAATCATTAGTCAGCAGTGCCTCCGCATCTTGCCCAATGGACTGTGGACTGGAGTAGCTTTTTCTTCTGATTGAGCCTCGAGACTCATCAGTGATGCTCTGAATCTGGGACAAAAAGGTTACCAATGACCAAAAAAACCCCCCAAAACCCAGTCTACAGAAAAGAGCAAATGATGATATTATTCAAAATAAAATTTGTCTTCATTTAAATAGATGACATTTGGTATTGTAGCTTGTTCTAAGCTTGGTTTGTTTTCACAAACATGCCATTTGTTTATACATACTATGGGTAGCTTTCTGAAATGCTTAGCAGATAGTTATGAAGTCTACAGAGATTTGTAAAAATGAGAAGTGAATTAAAACCTTTACTCTATATGGAAACCTCAACTATTCGTATGTTTGTGAAGGTAACATCCTTGCAAATATGTGATGATTCAGATTAATTGATTTTATTCAGTTACAATCAGAAGCATGAAAAAACATTTAAGCAGGTGAGAAAGCTGCTTTCCAACTCTGAACACTGATTTATTTACCAAACAGTGATTCACAAACCATTAGTATGTTCCTCCCTTACATACATCTGCATTTCTGCCAATCTTACCTGGCAGCAGCAATACGCACAACAGCAATTGCGCTGCACATCCCAACACCAGTGAGAGGAAGGCTACCACCTTCTCACAGTTCCAACAACATCACTGCCTGGCCAATTAGTCAGGACAAGCCAGAGAAGGAAGCCAACAGCGACCAGGAAGGGCAGTAAGGAAGTGAATGAGGCTCTACGTTTTCTTTCATCTTTGCAGTGCCATTGTCAAAGTCAAAAACCAGTAAATGTTTGGCAGTTGCACCTAAGCCTTCAGGTTTTGCACTTTGCAGGTATTATATTTACACTTGAATAGAGGCAACTAAACCAAGTTCCTCAAAAAAGGAAACAAAAATCCAATGAGCCCCCATGCCCCAGCTCCACAGGAAAGCCCAGGGGCAAGATCAAATAAAGTAACGGAAAATGGAAGAGTGAGGGTGATTCCTCAGGGATAAGAGCATAACTATGAGGGAAACAGCAAAAGAATGCTGTACAAAACCAAATTCTTCTCTTTGCAAAGGTTTGAACCTTGTTTGAAGAGGTACAGGCACAAAAGTGAGGTTAAAATACTAATCTAGGTGTTAACAGGAAACAAAACTACAAGCACAATTCACAGTTGGACTATCAGGGTTATATTTGATTGTCTGGAGACAGATAATGAAAACAAAAGCAAAGCTGATTTGAACTAGTGATACTAATGACAGAAATGTTTTTGAGGTCATCATAAAGCCAGAGGGGATGGCTCGACTCGTGTAAAAGATGATCAGGTTAAGAAAAGGCCTGGCACACTGAGTGCCTACACTCAACTTGTAGCTCTGGAGGTAAAAGCATAACTAAACACTTCTGATGAACATACACAAGAAAGAGGCAGATTAATATACGCAATCAGAAACATCACATGGATAGAGCTTTTATTCTTGGATAAGGCAGGAAATAAGTACGAGGTGTTCTTGGAATTATAAAGGATTTTACTTCAGAACATGAAAGAAATGCAATGGTATTTTGTACATCCATATTTTACACCCTGCCTGATATGAAGGAACAAGCTGGAGCTATAATGATGCTGGCTACATTCAGATAAAAGTGAGTAATAAAAAAACAACCAACCAAACCCAACATGGTAAGGGGAAAAGAAAGAACTTAAAACTTCCAAGCAAACTGCACTCTGCAGTAGTGCAGATCCCAATCAACTCACAGAGCTGAGAGTAAATTCTTGTTTCCCTTACAATTTATAAGATATACACTACAGAGCTTAAGGCCTCTGGTCTACTCATAAAGAATTCATGAGGAAGTTAAACCCTTTAAAGCCTACTGTAGATTGACTAATCTCTCAAACTCCACTGGTAAAATACTAGTGTTCAATAAAGAAATGAGGAAAACCTTAAGAACACTGAATAAGGAGTATAGGAGACCTTATGTTTTACTAAAAAGATGTGAAGCAGGCCGAGATCAAGAGAAAACTACCATGATGCAGAAGAGAAGAAAGAGGTTTTACAGCAGCACATTGTTGTAGCAACACAAGGCATCTTCATGAACCTTAAAAAAAATATGGTGAAATGGGAAAAAGAGATTAAGGAGAGATTAAAAAAACCAAAAACCAAACAAACCTAAAATAAATTAAAATGGGAAGGGGAAGGGGAAAGGCAAGGGCAAGGAAAGGAAAAGGAAGAAAAAAGCTTTCAAATAAATTAATATTAAAATATTCACAAGTATACAGGTGCATGAAGCTTGTGACTAAAACATGTAAAATACAACCAGTGACTAGTAATAGTAGGGGAGCAGCAGAAGCAGCTGATTAGAAACCATGGCCAAAAAATACTTTCAGATTTATCAGAGAACATCTTGCCAAGGCCAAGCCCCTACCTCTCTTTCCCTTTCGTTCTTTGACAGCTGCATCTGTTTTAGCATCTGAGATCGCTGCTCCATCATCAATGTTTTCTCATACGTGAACGCAGAAATATCATTTTCAAACTGCAAGAGAGATTAGCATTAAAAACATCAGGAGGAAAGTACTACTCAAAAGAACAATGTTTACTCAACGTACCACATTCAGTCCTGCATTCATTCAGCCCTGGAGATATTTATAGCACCAGAGTAATCCCAAGCATGCCATCAACCAATCAATTCTGTCCTCATTCTAGAAACTTCTTCTTCAAACAGTGATCTTGTACAGTGAACTATACCAGTATCAGTATGATTTTTAGCTACATTTGAGGTACTCAGGGCAGACTTCACACTGTTCTGCTCCAACTAAGCTGCAGAAATGCGGAAGGGTTGAAAGTGCTTCTTTTCACTGGGTGTGCATTGCTGCCTCTTGAGCATATGCACACAGTTGCTTCCTTACAAACTGTCTAGAGCCAAAGTAACACCTCATCCTGTCCCCAGTGAGAAAAGCATGAATAGAGGCTTTTATGAAGACACTCTGGCATATATTCTCACATCAGCTCAAAGCTAAAAAACAGTGTAAAAATCTATAGCAATCATCTGAACTGTCGCCGACTTGTGACGTGTCTCATCTTTTGGAAGATTCTCAGGGTTAAATGCCAGCCTAGTAAGAAAAGAATAAACTGTGCTTCCTATACTGTTCTGCTCAAAATCCAACCAAGGCTGAGCCTTTTATAGGGTACTCTGGTCACTATCTTTCACCTGCACATGACACAGCATTTTAGTCTTTTATATTCAGTATTCTAAGCAAAACAAGAAGTAAAATAAAGAAAGCATTTATTTTACATCCTCATTCAAAATCCTATCCACATTTTTCCCAAGTAACTTTTTTTCTATAAGTAATTTTAACTTTTCTTAAAATCTGCTTTATGGCTGAGCAATATGATAAACCTTCTTGGTTTTTTTTTCCCTCCAGAAACTGGTGGTAACAGAAGTTTTGAACCAGTGAACCCATCTCCATCCCACGTCAGAATGAGTTTTAAAGGGTTTTTTTCCGCCTTACTTTGGACATTATCACCTTTGAGTGCTGGAAATGAAGTTTTTCCTTTGCTGCCAAGAAAAGTTTTCTAGGCAGACTACAGCTTTAGTCTTTTCTCTTCAGCAGTTTATGGCCAGCATTTATAAAGGAAAAACTGTTATAAAATCAATTTTGTCACTATCTGATTTGTGGATTTCTAGCTACATTGTCTTGCTGTTTGGTGTGAGCTGAGGCTGGCAATGCTGACAATAGACATACACTCATGGGGGCTTCGGGATTCCTTATTCCAGAGAGATATTCATACAGCAGTTGGAAAGAGGGATATGTTCGTCCTCTCTCATGCTGGAAGCTATGGCTTATTACTTTAAGCACATTCAGCCTTCCGGGCTAAAAAAACCCAGGCTTTTTTCTTACTGAATGAACTATCTGATAAGTAAAATGGGCATTAACACATCAAAATGGCTCAACTCTACTTGACAACACCATTTAAACTTTCACTGACATTGTGACATGATAAGGTAATCTTGGCTTTAAAACTCATTTTTCTTAGTGAGACTGCAATCTTTCCCTTTTTGTATTTGGGCTAACATTTCTTAGTTTCAAAAATGCTAAATCCATTTTCAACGACTCACAGAATTCACAAGTTTAGTCTCCATAGCACCTAAAGAAGGATAGGCAGTAACATACCATTTCAACAACTTCCACTTCAGCATTCAGTCTAAGATGATACAAGAACATCTGAAGATCCTTCTTCATCTGAATGCTATTATCATCCATTTGCGCGACAGTGAAGATACGCATTTTACATTTCCTCCAAACCTATCAAAAAGATAGTTTACAACAATGTGTAAGTGGTTGCTATTACCATACTTAACTATCAAGATGATATCATTCATTGCTAGAAAATGAAACAACAGCTATTTTCTGTTGTCCTTGCCTTGTGCTGCCGAAGGAGGAACGGCAGTAACATCAGCATACCACCATCATGAACAATCCACCACACATCTATGTTCCCTTCAGTAAAACGTTCTTGATTTGTTGGGAATAAGTCAATGTTTTTTGCCACCAGCAGTGCTTGCTGAGCTGCTGTTGTTTCACGGACAGTATCTGCAAAGGAAAACAAGACACTTGATTGAGAACTTCTGGTTTTCATTCACAGCTCTTGTTTTGTTTTAAATACAGAAGCTTAAATTCTCCCAGATTCTGCTGGAACAGAACACCCTGGGTTTAGTGACTAACATGCTTAGGAGAACAAGAAGAGAAGCGAGGACTGAAGAGGCTGAGGGCTGAGAAAACCAACACCATATGATATCAGATGTGGGGAAATATTCAATACTGGACGTTGTGCATCACATTTCCACACAGCAAACAGATTAGTTACACAGCTGTAGTATAAATGCATAGGAGAAAATCAATAAACACATACCAACAAAATTTTTCCACGAGAAACGATTTTCTGTTTGCTTCCATGACTGTGGCCATGCCATCAGGACAGTGTTGTGCTTCATCCCTCCTAGCCCAGCTGACTGAATCAAATAGGATATTCCATCTCTGTAATTAGGAGACACCACAATCTGGCAAAAGCCTTTAGTCTTTTATACTCCCATTAAGGCCTTAACATTCTGTCAAAGGAAGATTACATGTGAGGAAATACAGTCAGCAACACTGATAATAAACACCATAAGGAGTTACAGCACTAAGTAAGAACACATCATTAGCTACAATGTATAACCAACATGAAGAAAATGCTAATTCCAAGAGAGTGAACATCATTCTGTGACAAGTAAAACCCAAAACACCACACACAGGATTTCTGTTACTTTAATTATTCAGCCTTCTATTTCCCAAACAAGATATGAATAAAATCACATTGACAAAGTTAAATAACACTGCTTCAGGTAAAGTCAAAACTGCTGACTGACTTCAGGTATGGAATAGCAAGTCCTTCCTTTTGGAACTGGAAGGGTTAGGAAAAATGAGATGCCAAGGGCTTTAGAAGATGAGGCTGTCAAAGCTCCTTGGAACACTTTGACAGTAAGAGGCCAGTTCTCTATTTATTGGCTCCCAACATGGTAAATAGATGTGCAGGAGACACTTGGAATCACTGTCTGAATAATGACATGATAAACCGACCAGATTAAATCTCCCACCCCTCTTCAATTTCAGTATGAGACTCTTTCATTTAAACACAGACAAACATAGGGACACAGAAGTAATTTAAAAGTAGCATTCAAAATGGTATCGAGGTTGAGCAGGGAACATCAGCTTTGGAATTTACTACATTTTCATGGCACATCTTTAAAAGAGGAAAAAAAAAAAAAGTCTTTAGAGAATTTGGCAGCAAAGCTAACAGGCCTGTGCAAACAGTACCTGTGATGCCAGTTTATATATAATACCAGTTTAAATAGGAGTGCTTTGTTCATTTAAAAGATGCTTTTTTTTCTTTTTAAAACAAAACCAAAAGCTGTGAATGAAAAAAAATCTTGATTTCTTACAACTTTGGTAGAAATCTTCTCTAGCTGATATTTTCCAAAACCAAACTTTCACAATTCATCTTCATTTCTATTTCAAAAACAATAGTTTCCTTGATCTTAACACCAAGGTCTGACTTTCTAGTGATCCTGGTGATTAGGTGCGTCTTAAATTCATTGCTGTTTCCTCTCTGAACTATGTAGCTGACATCAAGTTAAGCCAGCCACAGGTAACACTTCAGCTCCCCACGGGTAAACACTCTGTTTAAAGATTTTCACTGGCCTCATTATATGCCCAGTCTTGTTTTCTACTCATGCATGTTGATAACAACAGCTTAATAACAATTACTTTCACAGTGTAACATTGCTAGACTGTTTCCATGCTAATTACTCTCTTGGGGCCTTTTCATGGGATAGTAGTATGTCTTCCTACTTAGTTGTCTGAAAAGCGACTTGGGACTAGCTCGAATATCAAGAGAGAGAAAACAAAACCCAACAGAAAGCTGGGAGGAAAGAGGGCAGTTAGCTTTGTGAAGTCCATTTCAAATACTCATCTATTTGAATAAATCACAGGCATTTTTATACAGCTTTGAAGATGACTTGGATCAAAACAGTAGGCATTTCAACTGATACTCTTTTCAACAAGACTGAAAATATTCACCATTTTTGGAAGATATAGTGGCAATCAAAGCCTACTTCTGGAGTAGGCTTTATCCTAGTTTTCTAAAGGCAACAGAGTTTTGAATAGTATTCAATAAAATACACGAAACATGGTATTTTCTAGAAATATTTCCCCACTCCATAAAGTCAAGAGAGTTTGCACAGGTAAGCACATGTAATTATTCGTACTGAATTCACCCGATACTGGATTAAACAATGTAGTACACAGGTTGTTTAAGACTAAACACAAAGGTAAACTTGCTTTGCATTGAAAGACTAAGCTGAATGAACCACAGGTCTTCAGAAGTTCAGTCTATTAACTTCTTTTTTTCCTTAAGGGGACTATTTAAAATTGAGGTATTTTTAAGGGCTTTCCATAAAAACTGGGTTTCTATTTCCAATTGGGCAGTCCAAATACAAAGAAGTTACCAGGGCGAAAAGAATAGAAAGAAACATTCAGATTCAGTGTTTTAAGCACAGTTAGAGGGCACCTTAAATCATATGATGACTTACTATTTTTCCCTACCTTATCCTACCTTCTCTGGAGATAGGGAATAAATGGAAAATTAAAAAAAAAAAGGAGAAAAAGCAAAGGATTTCAAAGAGGATGTTGTTTATGGTTAAGCAACAGAGTAGGATTCCAGTAAAGACTGCTCTTAATCCTAGCTCTGCTATGTATTTCTAGGACAATGTAGAAAATCATATCATGTATACATCTGGACGACAAGATTCTGACATCTGCATCTGTCAGATAAATGTTTATTTTTTTATTAAATAAATCAGTTTCCTTATAATTTGTTAAAAATCTATCACTTCTTTGGTTTTTGCTACACACACCAACCTATTTTTTATATATAATCATTGATTGTGCTGAGGGTAAAACTTGCTGGTTTATCTAATATTTTGTAAGTCTGTTCTAAGATACAAGTTATCCAGATTAAACATTTAAATACTAATGGAAGTTGCAAGTGTCTGTAAGCTGTCTTGTACATACCTCTTCAGCTTTCTGGGTTTCTGTACATTTATCCAAGTAGATTCCCTGAAGCACAGAGCCCACAATAGTCAGTCCTTTACCAGCCTTCAGCTGAGAGGTGAAAGAAAGCAATCTAGGATGTTTCACCAACTGCTCACTATCCAAGTTTAACAAGACCAAAAGTTGAGGTCTGCCAAAAATAAAAAATAAAACTAAGTTAATCATGCACAAATACATACAGAAAAGCAAGAAAGGATTGGAAAATTAAAATTATCAATTAATGAGATGCAGATATAGTGCTTAGTTCAATAGAAAACATTGAACTATAGAGCAAAGAATTTATAACTCGCAATCTTAGCAACTCTTCAGGTGCAGAATGCCTGCATAAACCACTGCACCAGCCTCCTGAGCAGCTCCCTTAAAGAACCAAGAACATTACTGAATCAAAGGTATCACCCTTACAAGGTCCTCTAGTGCATCCTGCTGCTTAAACATGGTTAAACACTGAATGCACACCAGACTGTTTACAGCTCCATCCAGCTGCATTTCGAAAGCCTCCAGAGAAAGAGATGTTATCACCACTGGGTAACCTCTTCACTGCTTAATTAGCATCATCTCAATTTTAATTCTTTTTTGTTTTTCCATTTTACCATGTTTTCCCCTTCTCCCACCATATACGGCTGTGTAAG
>JBCJKH010026810.1:8347-20990 GCA_039877255.1 Loriculus beryllinus
GTGTCCCTGCTTATGGCAGGGGGGTTGGAACTGGATGATCTTAAGGTCCTTTCCAACCCAAACTATTCTATGATTCTGTATTCTGATTTCTGTTGCTTGCTGTAGGCTTTAATTGTCAGTCGTGCTTCAGCCCTTGTATTTGGAAGAGTTCCTTGTTTCTTACTGCCAAACACCATCTTCACAGTTCTCTTTCAGAAAGTTTAATACAAATCAATAAAATTTGATTTGCTCTGATGAAAAATTGAATTTTTATCTTTACAAACTCTCTTTTCTTCCTGTACATGTAGGATCGGGAGTATGTGAGAGATGCCTTTATGTACAACTAATGTATGCAACTGGGCCTTGCTGAGCTATACATTACATTTCTACATAATCTAGCCTTTCATCATAGTGTATATGAAGAACACTTGCAGATCAGGCACCCGGTCAGAGCTTTCTGGAGGAAATGCCACTAAACACCTTGAAAGAAGTAAATTATTTCCTAACTTAAAATGCCCGAAAAGAAAGATGTTAGTGTCTGGAGGAAATGAAGGAATCTTTTAAAACCAACTCACCCAAGTAAATGAGTAGAGGGGGTTTTATTTGTGGAAAAATAGAAAACCAAACCACAACCCCCAAAAATATTTTATAAGACATTTAAAAAGGAATAAAACCTCTTTTTTTTCCCCTCTCAATATTTCCACATTTCTCTCTTTCCATAGTGTTAGCACGTAATGAAAATGCCATTAACGTATTTTCTTTACTAAAAATTATACTACAAGTCTGGTCACAAAAATATTGAATATTTGACAAAACTGATACTTTTATTTTAGTTGAATTTGAACAAATTCTGTCACAGAGAAGCCCTCTCTGTCTTGTGAAAGTGTTTTAAGTACAGGCTCTCCCTGTAGGAAAAAGAAGTGTTTTTTCTGGTGAAGAATGAGTTCTTTTGTCTACCATAGGCCTGAACCTGAGCAAAGCCTGACCATGGGCAGTTATATCAATCTGGTGCCTGCCATAAAACTGTTCAGGTTTATGGTGAAGGAACAGAAATTCAAACCATGTTCCTGTATTCGAGTTTCTGGCTTAACTGGGGTGTATGTAATAGGAACAGCTGAAGTCTTGGAAGTAAAGATTCCTCAGTGATGAAGAATGAGCCTGTGGTTCAAGTGCTGGGAATTATACACTGTGGGATTGTACTCTGGCTCTGTGAGAGACTTCATGTGTCTTCTTGAAGGTTCTCATCCATGTTGGGCTTTAGATCATCTTCTGTTGACTGGGATAATGAGTATTCTTTGCATCCTTTCCTCTACTGAATTCAATTATTTTCTGATCCATGTATGTAATTTACTTCATCCGCACCCACATTCACATCTGGAGTTCACATTCACAACCCTACTTGCTTCATTCTTTCTCTCATTTAAAGAGTAGTCTGGATAGAAACTATGACAGTTTCATGTCATAGCCATTGACATGACTAAAGCTTTCATGTCTTACTTTGCTTTCCTTAACAAATCCATTTTAATAATACCTGCACAAAGAGATCTGGTTGTATCCCATTGTATTTCACTCCTGTTGGTTTTGGTTTAGTGCATACATGTCATGAACTCTTAATGAGAGCTTTTAATTATTATTTCATATGATAGCATGATATCCCAGAGTTCTGTACTTTACCAGGTTGGAAGATTGTGCTTGGCAGCCTTACAGAGGGTTGAGGCAGCCGCAAAGCTCTTTCCTGTGCTCTTGGAGAGCATTTCTGAGAGGGTTTAGTGAGAAACAGCCCTAATTCCTACTTGATGCCAGGGAGGACTAGGGGTCCTTTTCTGAGCTTCCTTTGCAGTAGTGGAAACTTTTCTTTTATCTCTTACCCAGGTCATCTCCTTCCTATGTTTGGCATTAAAATGAAATCATTAAAACAAGGCAGTATTTGGTGGGCTGGCAGGTCATTTCAAGTGCTTGTTTAGTCACAGCCATAGGCAGGCTCTTTAAGTGAGCCTCTTAAACAGAGGCCTTGCCAGAGCGTGGACTTCAAGTGTGTCTGCCCTCCAAGCAAGCATCTCTGACCACACATCACGGTATTTGCTGAGTGGCTGCACTACCCCCATGTGACTACCTAAACTGGGACCTTCCATTAGGGAAGAGATTCACAGCAGCAGGAACAGGAGCGTGACAGTGTGAGTTGTCATCATTGTTCCTCAGAATAGATAAGCACCATGTTTGATTACAATGGGCATTAAAAGTCCAGCCGCAGTCATACATATTTCGCTTAATGCACAGCTGTAGGATTTTGCTCTGTAGCCAGAATGCACTTCAACTTTTTAGTTCATCTATATGTAAGATGATTGGGAAGTAAAATTACATTTTGGGTGTCAATGTTTTGACTTTTCAAGTTGCTCTTCAGCATTTCCTATTCTGTTCTGGAGTATTTACAGACAGCTTTTGGATAGATCATTCTAAGCCGTAGTCTGTCAAAAGAGTGGCTTATCTGTGAAAACAGAGAGAAAGGGAGCAGATGTTTTTGAGAGGGCAGTAGTAGGGGGATATATTGGAGGTATTTAAAAACAAAAGGAAAAAACCCTAATACCTGCCTCTTTTCAAAGTTCTTTAAGCCCAAAGAAAAGCTGATAAAAAGGTAACATTTCACTTGAATAAAACCCCAGATTCAAACAGGGTTGTGCCTTTCAATGGTTTCCAAAGCCTTCTGTTTTAATTTTTCTTTCATGGTTCAATTTAAAGTAGTTTTTGCTACATATTCTTTTTTAGAAGAGCTAAATAAGAGTAACTCTCTGTACATGTTAGTAATATTTAGATTCAAATAGTGTGGCATTTTCACAACTTTTAAAACCAGGGAAAATGTGGATTTGTTTTAATATGCAAGTGATGCACTAACATAGGATCCTTTAATGTACATATGGAAGGCAACAGCTGTCCAGAAGAGACCTGCCATATTTCATCTGTTGCTTTAAAACACATACAGTACAGGATGAGGAATTGTGCCTTGCTCTGTTTTATGCCACGGTTCTTAATGGTGAATTCCTTTTGTCCTTCTTAGGCATGAGATACACAAAAAAGCCCAAGGGATTACTCTGAACCTAGCTCTTTGACGTCTTGGGCTGTTCTGCTGAGTATTCAGCCCTCTTTAGTCTACAAGTCTGACTTTCTCCAGTGGAATTTATAAACAGTTTGGTCAGAAGATTTATTCTTCCAGATCATTTCTAAGTGGATAGACATGAACTCTAGCAATGGTACCTTGTATGGCATACAACCCTCTCCCCAAATGAATATTTATCAGTGATGACTAATAAGAAATGGCATTTCATAGCCTGAAATAGCTATGCTTGAGGCAAACCGGCCCATTTATAAAATGCAATGCGTTCAGCTCTTTCTAATCTTTAGACACAGATTCTTAAAAATTAATAGCTTATTTTTGTAACAGATGAGTAGTCAAAAGTATTCCTTGTTGGCATAACTGCTGTTGCGGAATCAGTAGTAAAATCTGCAGTTGACTTCATGTGGATCGGAGATAGAGCAGTACTAAATGCTTGTGGAAAGAATTGTCTTGAAAATATTGTTAATGAAAAATAGATGAAAGCTGATAAGTTTGATTGCACTTTTTTTTTTTACAAGAAATTTTTTAGCTTTGCTGCACCGTAAACTAGAGAAAATAGGGGAAAATCCCCTAAAAGTTCACTGGTTTAAAGAGAGAACACATTTGTGATCTTGACTTCTCAGTTGGTTTTGTAGAATGCATTTCCAGCCACAAAATCTCAGTGCAGAATTCTGGACAAGACTGACAAGTTGGAGATGACCTTAGAAAACTCCAAGCAGTAAAATGTTCTGGATGGGAGTGAACCTACGGCTGAAGTCTTGCAGCTCATAGGGGATTCTTACTGGACACCAGTGCCCATGCCAAAAGAGGACTGAAGTGGCGGGCAGCTGAAGTGTGCAATGCATTACTGTAAAGTAATGCTGTTTAACACCGAAATAGCGTGAAATAAAATGGTTGTCAATCAGCAATATTTCACTTTAGGCCAAATCAGTCTAAGGTAAAATACTTTATTCCAAGCTACATAATACTGCCTAAAATCAGCAAAGTTACATACACTTTTCCTATCGGGAAATAATCTGGTAGAGAATTTCAGATCTCACATCTCTCTTGTATCAGTATTCCTGCCGTATATAAAACCTGTACTTTATGGGTTAAGATACTGAGAACTCACAGGGAAGACTTGTAACCGCTTGGGAGGGGACTTTAAAGCTCAGCCCTGTGCTTAGAAGAAGTTAAAGAAATCCTGTTCACATCACGCTTCTTGCCCAGCGCAGTTAGAGCAAGTCAGTTCACCCCAGCTGTAGTTTCCCAGCCATGCATGAGGTGACCCTGACAATCCTCAAGGCAAGCGAGGGCACATGGCACTGAAGCACATTTTCTTCCAGTAGGAGACAGATGGCACCACCCCCGGGTTTACCTTGTTTTTCCATAGGCCATTGTTTGTTAAGTAAACATAGGAAACAGGATGTGAAAGCTTAGATTCATCTGACTCCATACAGGTTGGAGTCTTAACCTCTATGTGACATGTTTTTACAAGTTTCTGAAAAGCTTCATAGTTCGCAGTGCAAGAAAAATAAAAAGCAGGTAAATCCCATGAAATATGTAACTGGAAGTGGACTTTGTTTCCAATTAACATGCAGGAAGGGGAAGCAGGAGATTAAGAGTTCTGATCAGATTTCTGCTTTATCACTGGCATTAGTAGAAGCAATTAAATGGGAAAATTGTGCAAGATTTGGATCAAGATTCTGTTTTCAGTGCAGTTTTATCAGCCACGTCTTTGGAAAAGCTTCCTGGCCCTCAGCCCTTTCAGTATTGTTGTGTAGAAGCTTAGACCTGCTTTTAATCATTAAACTATCCTTTTCAGAATTAACTTTCTTGTTCTTCCTATTCATTTGTACTAAAGAAACTGCAACTATTCTTTCAAGTGCTTAAGTGCTCCCTGGATGGGTGGTCTTGTTCCTCAACACCAAAGTGTTGAGGAAAACCATCAAGTTCTGACATTAATTAGCTATTTATGGCTTCTTATTAAATGTCAGATTGACTTTTAAGTGTAGTCTATATAGCTTAAAAACCTACAGTTTATATTATAAAGTAGACCCTGATTATATAGGACCTTATCCTCCCTGAAATGATTTCTTTCTGTAGACAACTGGATTAAAGACTTTAAGTTGGTTCTTTGGGGGCATTTTTTCAGTATTTTTATACTTGTGTAGGTAAAAGAAGCCAAATAATACCAGGCAGAAAACCAAATTACTGAAAAGATCATGGCCTACTGCATAGGCCTTTCATGGGAACAGAAATACTCTGTTTCAAAAGGGTATAGTTAGTAACTGATTAGATAAATTCAATAAATAAACAATTTAACATAAATAGAAACATTTCTATTCAGAATATTGATCTTGAAAAAGTAAGGGTGAGATTCTGCTGCCATCAATGGCAATCCAGAGTGCACTAAAACCAGTGGAAATAGTTCAACTTCACACTCATACAAAATCAGTATTATACCCAAGGACCCCATTGTAAATCATAGAATCACAGAATCAGCTACATTGGAAAAGGCCTTTAAGATCGTCAACTCTAACCTTTATCCCAGGACTGCCAAGTCCACCACCAACCCATGTCACAAAGGGCCTTATCTACACGTAATACATAAACTGGAATAATTTGTAATAGTATCTAGTCAGTTATTTTGTACTCTTAGATCCTAAAAAGACTTGAAGGTTCCAGTGAAAGGTCACTGTGCTTTGCAACTTATTTATACATAAGGAAATGACAGTCTTTCTGATAAACATTAGATTCTAAGTATGTATATACATAGAAATACGTAAAACCTTTTAAACTAATTTTTAGTTTGGTACTTAAATTGAGCAGATGCATTTGCTAAGTAAATCAGAATGTAAAAAGTTCCAGAACAGTGGATTATAACCTGCAGGAACTGCCATCTTTATGAAATGACATGTGGAAAACAGGATACAGTCCAGCTCCACAGTGGGCCTTAAGGGCTGATATGGAACTGTGACAGCTTCTAGGGAAGCAGTTCATATGCCTATCTAGTTAAGATGCTCTCCTCCCCAAAACCAAAAGCAGACATTTCATTTGAAAATGAGAGATGGGTATGCCCCTTATCCTTCTGGTAAAAAGAGAAGGGCTAGCTCACACCTCCATGGTGTGGAGATGGAGTTCATTTCCCTCAGTGGGGCACACTAATTCCAGGACACACAGAATCACATTGGAGACTCCAGCACAGATATATTTTGTGTTGGGTTTCCAGTGGTCTTTGCAGATGCCTGCCAGAATTCTTAATTCTGGCACTGAGGCATAACGTTAGATCCTATTTACATCCTTCTTATATAAGTATTTGTATGTATTTCCTGTTCCAAGCCTATCTTGATTGATCTGGCTCCTCTGCTAATAATCCCTGCCCAGTTTTGTTAGCCATGGGTGAAAAGAAAACTGGATCTCACAGTCCTTTGGTTACTTGGCTGGCTCCCAGGCTTGGAACTTGTTCTGAAGATTTCAGGAGCAATCTGTTTGTTCTTCACATAAGAAACTCTAGGATGCATTGCTTGGGAGCCTTCGTTGTCTAGGTCAAGCCCATACTGCCAACTACACGTTTACTTAGAACTGAGACATACAATGGCAATATGTTCGTTGTACCAAAGCATTGCCTTTTGGCTTAGCTGGGATAACTGACTTTGCATGCTTTTTGATCGACAAGTGCAAAGCAAACACATTAACCTGAGACTCAGTGTTTAGAAGGCTAAAAGCTCAGACACAGATGCAGATTCTGCCAGTAGTAAATCATTAAACTGGATATAATATTAATAAACATTTCAAAGCTAAAGTGCTTAACTGAAAGCAAGAAATGGGCTGATTCATAAAGGTAAGTAAGGTAACAAAAACATCTCTGGTCTTGAGATGGGATTTTGCTGGGTAAAAACTGGTTGAATGGCTGGGCCCAAAGAGCACACGGGGTTAAATCCAGTTCCCCAGGGCTTGGTGTTGGGGCCAGTTCTGTTTAGTATCAGTGATCTGGATGAGGGGATCAAGTGCACCCTCAGTAAGTCTGCAGATGATATCAGGTAGGGTGGGAGTGTTGATCTGCTTGAGGGACAGGCTGGATGGATGGGCTGAGCCAAATTCTATGTGCCTAGCAGTTTTCTCATCAGAGGACTCAAAGAGAATCTCATTTTAAATGCAGGCTTGTCTTATCCCCTCCCCAAAACACCCAAACTTAACTTCCAGATGTACAAAAGTTTGTTTTTCCATTGTGACAGCGTTGGGTTTACTGTGCCAAATTTTGATATGGTCTTTTATTTTAAATGCTCTTGAAATAGCATCTTGCAACAACTTGGGATGTATTTGTTCAAGTATAAAAAAGAAATGTGGATGGAGAAATGTAGTGGTTAATAAAGTTAGGTTTGAGAGTTATGCAGTTATTTTGATTGAATTTTAATCTACTAACTAAATCCTTCTTAAATTACCACTAATATAAAGCACAAGTTTTGCTGCCATAATAATGTTTTTACCCCATCCTCTACCCTGTGCCTCCTCTCTTTGTTGATTTGTATTGTAAGATTTTGAGGGCTAGCTCCTTTGCGAGGTTTGTCCAGTGCTTTGCATTATTAGCCTTTAACTCTGACTTGTTGCTTGGACATCAATTTGATGCACAGGATTAGTAATATGTGGTTGAAGAGAGTGTCTCTTGAGCACATTTTGCTATATTTAGATTTGTCATCATTCTCTTTAGGTTCCTATATATGCCTTGCATTACCTGTAGCTAAACACTAATAAAGGGATGGATTCCACCTTCATGTTCTTCATGTTAACCTGATAATATGACTTTTTCAGGCATCAGTAGTATCATATAAACTGAGTTTCTTGCAGCAAGCAGCTGTGCCATAGTTAACTTCATTTTCCATTCATCTGTGCTAGCAAAAGCATGGCAGGTACCATCAGCTCCTGGTATTTCTTGTGGAAACATTATGAAAGTCTAAATTCCAATTTCATCCACAGGGGAAAACTGTGTGTAACAAAAGTCAAGGCAAGCTGTCTATGGCTGGTGTTGAATGCAGCTCTGCATAGTTGGTGTGTTAAATGAATGCTCAGGGAGGAGTTCTGGATGTTGCCCTTCATAAGATATATAACCTGTGGAGACTTTGTTTCTTTTCTCCTTACTGTATAGAAGAATAAAGGCTCTTTTAGGTATTCCCTATGACCACAGCCACTTGACTTCCATTCAAGCCATAGGATGCTGTATTTTTCCATCTTTAACTTCTGTATGGTAAAGTAGGGGAATTATGTGTTCTTGTCTGCTCCCTGTTTGCTTCTATCTAGCTTCCAGACCTAATCCCAGCTTAGACTGCAGCGAATGCCCAGAAGAACATTCAGAGTCTGCCATTCAGTGGCAGAGGTTAGTTGTCTTGTTCTTCCTGCTAGAGAATCCCATGGAGCTTTCACTTAGGATAGAAAAGGTCGATGGTTTCACTTAGAAAAAACAATACCTAAATGTGAGGTGAAAGGCAAGAACAGACACTGATGTGAGTACTTCAACCCTCACTGCTTCTTGTTTTGCTCAGGACAGTAAAAACTGTTTACAGTTTCTCACAGATTAAGAACAGATGCTTTAAAGTGTAAGGGCCTGTCCTGGTCTTAAATCCCCCCTGCCCCCCAAGTTATTTAAAAGCCAACAATAGATTTTCACAGTTCGATGACCATTGTTCTTATACACTGTGTTTTTATTATAGTACATACTCTTTACTTGCTTCCTTTGAGATTTGACTTTACAAAGTAGTTACACAGATGAACACAAGTATGTCATTTATTATTAAAACTTTCTATGGCTAACATTCAGGGCTTTGGGATATGTGTGGTTTTGTGTACTAAAAAGGCAGAAATGACAGCTTTAGTTATTCCTGAAGAACCCAAGAAAATATTAACACTGGTTCTTTCATTGGGCTCCAAGGTATTCGTGCAAAAGTGCATCATTCTATTGTGAATTGTTATAATCTCGTGTATTTTTTCCTCTCTGAAATCATTGCCATGTTTCACCACATGAATCTTTTATAACTTGTTTTTGCTCATTCTGGTTCTGGGAGCAGGGAGAGGAATCTCCTTGGTGGTACTGCATGTGTGGTCCAGAGCATGAGCCATGCATCTTAGCTCTTTGGAAAGAACAAAAGGTCTGCAAGTATATTTTGTTGATGGTAGTATTGCAACATAGATCCAGTACAGCCATGTGTCTGCTGAATGAGATTCTCCCTTTGACCTGCTGGGAGCTGCATTCCAGCAGAAGACCAGATGACATGGTTTTTTTATAAGCCAGAAGGTCTCACATTTTGTCTAGGTGCATCTCGAGTGTCGGCAGATGGATTCTTCAAGCCTCTGCTCTCTGCTTTATTTCCTTCACACTGAAATGGATTTAACCTCAGCTGAAGACATAGCAGGAGAGGGCATATTGTAATGTGTGTTATAGTACAGGCAACAGCCAAAATTACTATCATCTGGGTTCCAAAATAACCTTTATTATTGCACAGATATGGTGGTGGCTTTTCCACTGGTGGCCAGATGCCTTCCTTGCTTCTCCAGCACCAACTACAAGTTCCTAAGGACAAAGAGCAAGGGAAGGAAAGAAAATCACATAGGTTATTTTCTCTCTGAGTTGTTCTCTTCCAGCACCCTTTGGTAGCATTTACCATTCCCCTGGGGTGCTGTATCATAGTTGCCCCCAAATGCTCATGGATTGTTGAATATCATACTAAATTTACATACATTCTGTACTGGTGTGCCAAAAATCTCTGATTCTAAAGCCACCAAAAGAAGTTGACTGTTAGAGGCTATTTAGAACAGCTTGTAGGACAAGAACCAAGATGAAATTATCAGCAGTAATATATTATTTACCCAGTGGGGAAAAGTTTAAGTGTGGCGTGCTCTAATAGGAGTATATTTTTGTAACAGGACATTCACCCTCTGCTTTTTGGTTCAGTGGTTTGGAGTGTGGGTTAGGTGGAATGCTCAGCCAAATTACCCATAAACAATAATGAATGATGCCCAGTCTATCCTGTGATGACTGAACTAATGAATGTTCATAGTCTAACTGCATGTCTCGTGCTTGTGTTTTATGGAGAACAAAACTCTCTCCTTTTATGTGGGAGAACTGAATTATGTTACCTTTACATAAACAAGGATGGGAGGGAATGCTTCGTGTATCCCGTTTTTCTAGTACTCCCTGAAAGATCATTAGTGCAACCTGCAGTAGGAAATAATGTGGCAGAGACTGAGCTCCTCTCTGTAGGTCAGCTTCTGCCTCCAAGCAGTAATAGCTGGGCCATGCTTCTAGCAGATGTTGATCTGATGTGTTTCTACAGACTTCCAGTATCTACCTTGTTCCCTGACAATTTAGTCCAGTCCAGGGTATCTTTATCAGTAGAGAATTTACCCTAACAACTGACACTAATTTACATTGCCTGTGCTGAATCTCATTTATTCCTTGTTGTCACCCACTACGGACATGCAAAATGTCCTCCTTTGTCAGCAGCTGTGTATGTGTTTCAAATGCTTGTGCCTCCTCCCCTAAGCTGTAAATGCATACGTCATAGGAAACAGCAAAAGCTACACTTGAAGGCATGTAGCCATGTGAATTAGATTGCTCTTTGCACTGCTGTACTGTACACTAGCTAGCATCCTCTTCTGATGTGCTCACAGAAGCTTTAGTTCATGAGTATGTGCACTGATGTTTATACACACTAATGGTAGGAGGACTGAGGACTTCAGGAATCAGAAACTAGCAGAAAGATAAATCCTTTGAACCTACTTCCCCTCATCTTCTCTCCTCTGCACTTGGGCCACACAGGTCTGAAAACTACATTCAGATCCATAGGGATGCATCTTAAGAATAGCTAATATCTTGCAAGAATAACTAATTCTTGGTTTTACAGAGGTTTTTTTTCATTTGGAATTGTAAAGTGTTGTAAAAACTATGATTAATTCAACTTAACTGTATTTCCTGTGTGAAAGATGCCAGCTTCACAAAACAGGAAACGAGACTAGATGGGTTCAACAGAAAATAGGAGATGATTAAAATTAGACATCTTATCAAGTGGTCCAGTTTTCAGCAGGTCTAAGCCCTCCTTAGTGGTACATGTTTTACAAGTATCTACTTACGGCCACTAATAAAGCTGAATTGGCCAACTATTGTAAAGGAAACCAACTACTTAAATACTTTCTTTTCATCTTCTGCAATTAATCTTCTTGGTTACTAGAATTATTTTACTACTTTCCAAACACATTTCCAGAAGATACTGTAAGAAGAGATGCAACAAGGCTATTTGCTGCAGACTTTGTGGCTTTATTACCTTCTTGAAGTCTTTTTACTTTGTGTAAATACAGGCATGCAGGAAAAACATAGTCTGTATTAACCATCGGAATGAATATAAGTCTTAGGTGGTTGACCCCAATCTATCTTTGATGACAACTGAACAAAGAAATACAAACTCACTTCCATATGTTGCTCACTATTTGCACTCAAGCAGATATCTAAACATTCTGAGAATCTGGTCATTCAGCATTGCAGGGAAACTTCAATGAGCTTTGGGGGCTCCAGGGATGCAGAATGTGACCCCCTAATGTGAAGCTTGCCAGGCTAAAATTAGATGCATTAAGGAATTTGTAGGGACACTTGCAACTATATTTCTTCTCCGATCCCAGTGGTATTCAATAGAATTAGTCTCTGTGTCTTAGACCAGCTGGGGAAAAAACCTTTAAATCTTTCAAAATCGTTATTATTTGTTTCAGAGCTAGCCACAGTCTTGCTGCAAAAATGTTTCTCTGTAATTGATGTTTTATCAGTCTTTTTACCCTTCACGTTTTAAGACAATCACATACCCTGACAAAGTTAGGAGGTAAAACTTTGACAGAGCCCTGCTGTGTGAGGACACGTGGTTACATTTTAAATTAAATGCTTAATAAAAGGAGGTGATTTTCTCTGGAATTTTTACAGTTCTGACTTGGGACTTTTTTAGTTCCACATTTTAACTTTGTAGTTTTGGAGAGCCTTTTCATTTTCATTGATTTCATCACTGGGTATTAAAAAAATCAAACCCAATAGACAGTGTTTGTTTCTGCTATAAACCCCCCCATACTCTGAGACTCATCACCAAGATGTATATATTACAATATAGGGGCTTTTTTAGTGGAGATTTTTGAGCATGGCAGGCTGGGGGTTTTATTTGGAATTCAGCCAGATTCAGGAATAGGCTAGGATATGCTGCATGAGATTGAAAACTCTGTCTTGACATAGGCTGATTGGTTATTCGTATACTGTGAACAAAAAGCCTAAACTTCCAGCTATTTCAAAGTGTCCAGGTTGAGGAAATAATGATTGTGAATGAATGAATTTGAATATGAGTTGCAATGAAATAGTTGGGAAAAAAGGTAACTAAATAAATGTTGGCATTGCTGTTATAGTAGTGGTGAGTAAATGCCTCAGGCTGCAGTTAGAGAATCAGATCAGTTCTGAGATTTTTGCAGTCTTGGGATTATGGGCGACAGGACATGGGGCAATGGGTTTAAACTTGAGCATTGCAAGTTCAGGTTAGACACCATACGAGGACAGGC
>JBCJKH010026817.1:0-15729 GCA_039877255.1 Loriculus beryllinus
TATGGGAGATGCTCCAGTCCCCTGATCATCCTCGTGGCCTCCTCTGGACTTGTTCCAACAGTTCCATGTCCTTTGCATGTTGAGAACACCAGAATGTACACAATACTCCTGTCACTTGTTACTTAAGAAAAGAGACCAATCACCTCCTGACTCCATCCTCCTTTCAGGTATTTACAGAAAGCAAAATCTTAACTGGCAATACACTTAAACTCAAGTCTGCTTTGCATGCAACACCACTATTCCTCTGAAATTTCACTGCAGAGTAGTTATTCGTTCAGTGTCTTTTATTTACTCATCCTATTTTCTGATAAATCTACAAATCATTTATTGGAGATGTGTCTGGAACAGCAGAAGAAAGTAAAAAAGCAAGGTCTTTGGTTATAAAAGAAAATGTCAACTTGAGTAGCAGAAGCAACAAAGCGAAAGTGGAAGCCGTGCTGCAGCCACAAGTAAAATCACATTACTGTGTAAAAATGGAAACACATAAAATGACAAGTGATTATTGCTCATTGTGGAGCTTTCCATAGAGAACCAAAGCTATGCCTTCTTCTTCTAACATATAATCTATTAAGATGCTGACAACTTCTTGATTCTTAGAAATAGCATTTACAAAAGTTTCGAAACATGGCACAACAGGCTTGTAGAATAATGAAACCACCACATAAAGGGGCTGAACCTGGGATGAGTAGCAATAGCACCATAAAACCAGCTCTAAAATATGCCATTGCTTAAGTAAAGAAAGTGCCTGAGGCCATTTTAAGTCTGAGAAGCACAAACAACATGACTGTAGGGTACAGCAACACTGACAGTCTTCCAAAGAACTTGTAGAGAACCTTAAAAATATGCCTTAAATCAAAATTAGGGCCTTGAAGAAATTAAGGCAATTCCTGTCAAGTAATAATCGAGGGAACATCATCCTTGTGAACCTAACAAGTTTAGATTAGGGGTGCAAGTAGGTGTATCAATGCTAAAAAGACAGACTTCAGAAGCTGCATTAAAAACAGAAAGGAAGAAATGTCAAAAAAATATTTTTGATGTTAGGAAGGATGCTGAGAAACACTTCAGATCAGTAAAATCAGACTTGGCCTGCTTTTCAATAAATATTTTGCTATTTTCAACATGGGAATATTTTTACATTTCATGCCAAGGGCAGGCAAGCACATTTTATACACTGCTACAACTGTGTGTCAAATTCATCAAACTATAGTATCATCTCCCTAGAGGAGAGAAAGAAGTCTTGCTGCCTAAAACTCTTTGTATACACTTCAGCTAAGCACTAAACTACACACTGTAGGCAGTACCAACATTCTGGCAGATGGACAACATGACCTGTGAGGTCATTCGCCATCTTTATGTTTTAGCATTCTGTCATTTCTAAACAGTGTTGTTTTGGCTAGAAAAAGATGCAGAAACAGAGTAAAAAATCATTATCTTAAACTGAATTAAAATAGATGGAGGCAATTTTAACAGTGATTTATCTAGCAGAAAGTAACACGGCACTTTTACTTATGAGGCAGTCACAAGTTACCACTTTGAAATAAAATCATTCTTAGATTATAGGATATCTTTCAGTTACTGATTTCATGACATATTTTCAGCTTGTAAAATACAAAGATCTAGGATGCTACCATTTTTATACATTAATAACAGTGACCTGGGCAGAACTAAGTTCTGGTCTCTGTAGATTTACAGTGTGAATGTGTATAACTTATTCCACAAAATGAAACCACCTTCCTTGTACACAGAGACAACACTGGACTCTCACTGTCACTGTATTGAACAACGAATGTAATAATCACAGAGACATAAAACCTAAAAACTGTCAGAACTGATCTATCAAGACTGAGAAGATGGGTTTGCAAATCAACTGGGGGAATTTCAAATGTCACGACAACCTTTCATACACTTACATGATCCCCCAAAACACTGGAACATTAAATGGTTCGTAATGTCAAGCAGCCAATTCCTATAATAATAACAACAGTGATAATAATCAGCTCCTGGATGTCTGTCTTTGATATGGTAGTGTTTTATTTCTGATTTAAATGGAAGAGTTCCAGGAGAGAACTTTCAGGAATAAGCTTTGATTACTGTTAGGAAAGAAAAAGAAAACATTTCCTGATGAAGCAAGGAGTGGAAGTTATGCACTTTACATCACGTGCTAGGAGAGAAGACCAGGAAAAGGACTAAGCATAGCATTTAATAACACAAATGAAGCTGCCTGCTTAAGGCAGGATGTAGGTAGAGTACAGGACACAGAGTATCCGAACCAAAGAATCAGTCCTGAAAACATTCATCTTTAGGAGCTCAGATTTCCCTTGCACCTGTACAGCAGTGCTTCAACCTCTAAAAACAACTCAACATCTATCTCATGCAATTGACATTCAGACACGAGGTAACCTTTACCAAATAGCCCTTTGGACAGATCCATTCTCCCCCTACCCTGTTTTTAAGGCACCAATTCCACTCTCCAAATGAAATGAACAATTTTCAACACATCCCCCTCATCCGCTAAATCATGATGCCTGGTAGAAATATGACTTTTACCATTCTCCTGTTGTAAATCTTGACTTTCGCCATAGGACGTCTGGGGAAAATTAACACTTAATATGTCGGTCCTTTCCAAAAGCTAACCAACTTCACAGGCGGGTGCACCAATTCTGAGCACTAACACATAAAAACCCCACTGCAGACCTGACCCTGATACTAAATAAATGTTTGGCTGGAGGACAAGAAATGGGAACATCGTGTGCTTCAGAGGAATGGGAGAAAAATGACATAGAAAATATTACAGCAAGAAGAACACAGAATCTGCGGGAAGCACCAGGTTTTTTAGGGCAACTGTAACAAGGAGAAAACAAGTTAAAGTCAGAGCATCCTTCACATCCTATTACATGCTTTGTGACACATTTTGAAATATCTTCTTTGATTATAGCATAAGGTCTCTACTCATACCCAAACAAGGACCCAAGCATCTTTTGCTATCAGCCTATGTGGTATTGAAAGCACTTAGTTTTGCTCACTTGTTAGGTCAATGCTATGTTGATATAGTTAGTACCTAAATAATATTTCTCCAGATTGCTGATAATACACATAACAATTCAGATATATGTCCCTTTTGTACCTTCAAATATCAGTGTATTTGCTTTAAAGATACCCTGTCAAATTGTATTTCATACAAAATAAAGATATGGAAGAAAGCAATATACTCTTTTCTTTCCTCTCAAGCACACTTTTGGTGACCTAACCTGGTCACCAATAGCATCATCCCGCATCTGCTACTGCATATGGGAAAATAAGTATTTCCAGTGCACATGACACTAATATAAATAAAATGGTTTTTAAAATACTTCAATTTAGCAACTTATATTGATGTAGACATAGAAGAGATCAGTCAAATGAACTCTTTTATTTTATTAGCAGTAAGCATCATATTAATGTATGGAATTTGGTGATAAGCAATAATACCCAGATATTGAATTTATAATTACTAAAATAAAGTTGATAAATACTCCTTCATTTAAATGCTATATCTCAATTATACAATTTTCTGAAATTAAAAATATGTATACATATTAATAATATAACTATCTCTTTGTCATTATTCAAAGGTAGAAATGGTGGCACTATCTTTTACTTTCAGATATACAGAACTATGCATTTTCTACCCAGAAATAACCCACTTATCCCTTCATCATAAGAAACACAGATCATCTATTGTAAGAGGTCCAAGCTCATACAGCTCAACAGAGAAATTCAATTTAAGTCATTTCCCTCTACTCCTCTTAAAGAAACAATGCTAAGAATTTAAATTTTAAAGCATTCCTTCTTTCAGAGCTGCTACAGTTTTCCTTACCGGGACAAAAGAATCAAATGAGTCTTGTTCCCAATTCTCAATAGCTGAAATTGTTTTCAACCAGTAGAGATAACTTGAAATATCAGACATTTCAGAGTGCTCCATACTGAAAGCTGCAAGATTAGTAGGACTGAGGTGAGACAGACTTGCAAAAGGAGGACTTTGGCTGTGTTACATAAAGTTCTTAATTAGATCCTTGCTACAAATTACTATCCTAAGAATAAAAAGTTAATCAAAAAGCCTCATTGGAAGGATAGGAGAGCAAGATTAGAGCAGAGACAGCTGTTTCACTTAGGGATAATTGTGCAACTGTCGATCTAGATGGTGTTCCACTGTTCAGAAGTGAAAATAGTTGTGTGAAAATTAAAATCATCCTTTTATGTTACTTAGGACTAAATTATTCACAGCTGTTTTTTCTAAGTGCAGGTCAAGAGATCTCCCTATGTTTATATTCCAATGCAGCAAGCACCTACTTCTCAGACACCCTTAAAACCACAGCCAACTTATTATTGTGAAAAGAGGGAAAATTGGAAAGGTACGGAATACAGAAATTCTGTGAGAAAAAGTGTTGCAAGGGCTTTCAGTGACAAATATAAGGATCAGCCTACAAAGATTTGTTTAACGTGACTAAATCCAAGAAAACTACCCTAACAACCACAGGATAGTGAAAGATAATTTGTTATCTCTCCCAAAGGATGTTATTCTGGCCTGTGTTGCCAAAGAGATGTTGCACAACAATCTTTACCTGTTGAGTTTTATTTTCCCTGAACTTCTGGGTAGCATTATCATACTGAAGAAATGACAGGACTCCCATCCATCAGTGGACAGTGTTTGTTTTACCTATAGTAAAATTCAAAGCCCACAGAATTCTTGACGATTTCAACAAGTTCAGCATTTTAGTGATCACATCTTCTTGAAAGGAGGGTTTAGCATACGTGTGAGCTGTCTGCTCAGACAATTTACATGAAGATTGGCGTTACACAGATTTTCTGGAACTAGATATCACCCTATGTCAAAGCTCTATAGTAAATCATAGACTAGTTAGGATTGGAAAGGAACTTAAGATCATCTCTAGTTCCAACCTCTCTGCCATGGGCAAGGACACCTCCCACTAAACCATGCCATCCAAGGCTTCCAAATGTCAGAGTTGAAATGAAAATGTCAAGTATGAAAGCTGAAATACTAGAAATAACTTTTATATTACCCAATTCCTCAACTTCTCATAAAAACAGATTCCCAAAAAGTCAGAAGTAATTACTTATGAAGAGAAGGTATGAGAGGAAAGAGATTGAAAACTGTGTAGTACCAGGGACAATAAGTAGGAAAGAAGTGGCCTTAAACAGTATATCCTTCCCTGCGTGTTAAGCTTCTTGTTTTTGTCTATTAACAACAGTTCATTATAGGACTCCAAATACTCATGATCAGAGTTCACTGAAAAGTAATGTCAGAGGACCAAAAATATTTGAAAAATCAAGCAAAGTTCAGCAACTATATTGACAAAAAAAAAAAAAAAAAAGGAAGAAACATTAAAAAATCCTAAAGCTTTGCCTGATTCAGAGCAAAATATTTTATTTCAAACAAACATGAAAGCCTTTCCCAATGTAGCATTTTACAAAGTACATTTTTGATGAGCTGTTTCTTAAAAAAATTTTCAAAGAAGAGAAAGGTAGACAGCCTAAGGTAAAAACTGCATATTTTTCCCCAAGGAAACCTATTTCTGAAAAGACCCAAAGAAGATCTTGCAACAAAACCTGTGTAGTTTGGCAGAGGAGATGAAGAAAGGGAGATTGCGGGCTGCTTCTCTCCTCTACCCCTGCACCTACTATTGCTTTGGTTAATGAGAAAATTCTACACCAACCTGAATGGTACAAAAATACTTCAGTGTTAACTAAAATGCAATAAAGCTGCAAAGCATAGTTCAGAAAATACCTGACTAACCACATGAATATGTTAATTTAGTGGAAATTCTGGAATATGTGAACTGCATATACCAAGGAGCAGGTAACTTCCTTTCTTTTAAAACTCCTTCCAGAAACATTTAGTACATCATTTAGTATTCAATGGCTTGAATAGACCTTCAGTTTTACCCAGTACAGTTATGTCACTCAAAACACAATCAGTACCATTTGCTGCTCAGGAAAATGGAAGACTTAGAAGTAGGACCATGAACAATTAGCAATTTCTTCATAAATTCAAGTGGCTAATGATGAAACCGTTACTTTTTAGGACATAAAATGGATTTCTTGCTGTGAAAATTCTTACAAGTAGTTTGTTATATTTCTCAATGAGCTCATAAAATAAAATTTAATCTACAGAGTAACTTGTCCTATAAATTTGAGATATTCAGACCATGACAGACACAAGCTGATGGCACCTCTGTGAAAACATATTTAATAAATGAAAGAAAAGGCTGAGAAGGAGAGAATGGGAGAACAAGAAGACCAGAGCAGTAGGAGGTACTGCATGGCAGAGAAGGCACCTCTCCAAAGCAGCTGATGGATAAGCTCATGCTGGAGTAGGTACTACCCCTGAGGGACTATGGCCATGGAGGACTGACACTGGTGAGGACAAAATGAGTAAGAATGAAGCAACACTAGAAGAAAAGCATGAGAAGAAAGAAGCAGCAGGGAAAAAAACTGCTTTGTCCTGATCCTAACCTCCTGTACCACCTCACCAAAGGGACTGAGTGTAACCTGCAGTGATATCAAGGAGGGAAGAGAAGTGTCCGGAGTGAAGCTGAGCCTGGGAAAGCAGGAGGAGAGGTCTTGTCCCCTTTTTTCTCTTGCAATACCTAATTCAGTAATCAAATATTTATGTTAACTGTTAATAAGTTGAATTCCCCAAGTTAAGTCTGTTTTGCCTGTGACAGTAATTAGTGAGCAACTTCCCTATTTTTATTTCAGTTCATGAGCTTTCTCATTCCCATTCTTCCTACTTTCTCCTCCACCCTGCTGCATGGGCAGTGAGCAAGTGGTTCTGTGGCTGCTTGGCTGCCATTTGGGTCCAACTCGCCACAACTTCATGTACTATACCTCCAATTAAAGCACATATTTTAGGAAACTTTCCATTATATTTAAAAAGCAGTCTCATAGAATACTTAACAGTTTTCCAGTATCTCTGAAAAACCACTACAGATATGTAATACCTCAGGTCAAGACAGTGATGACAAAACACAAATAACTCAGAGTGAATAAAGATCAAAGTATCACAACAGCTGATGTAACTGCATCAAGTAAAAGTTCATACATATTATCACATACATAAGCTATATTTTATAGACAAACAATAGCATTCCAGATTCCTTTATGCCTTATATGTGTAATAACATTGATAATATATACTGATTTCTATGAAAACAAGTACTGCTATTGTAAATCAAGTAAATGTTCAATAACTCAACCAGTAAGATTACCTTTTATAATTTACCTGGCTGATGGAGCTTAGGCATTGCTGGGTCAAGTGTGGGAGATATAAATGCCCCAAAGGAGTGCAAGCAACCAGAAGCATGCAGGAAGGAACCTGTACCCTGCTTGTAGATTCAAAGCCCAGGAAAGTGCTCTAGCTCTCTACCAGGATGATGGTAGGCACTCTCCTCAGAGTTAAAACCAGTGTTTCAGACTTCTATACTCTACAGATCAATGGGCCCTGAAAATATCCACCCAAGTGTCTTAAGACAGCTGGCTAACATTGGTGCAAGGCTGCTCTCCATAATCTTTGAGAAACGCTGGGACATCTTCCCTATACTGTGCTTTTGCCATGGAAGTTTGTAACAGATGATCTTTGAGGTCTCTTTCAACCTGGTATTCCATGATTCAGTTTGATATAACAGATCAGCTGGGAATACACCACTATGTCTCTAGCAAAGAGTTTTAGAAATTACCTAACTGTACCTCACCCTTTTACATATCTCCGACTGGATTAATGCCTTCCTATGAAACATTAAAATGTTTAAGTAATTTTCAGTAGAGAATAGCCTCTATAAAGCTCCATTGGAGTGTTGCCAATGGTTTGTTTACAAGCCTCTAAGACATTAAGAACAAATGACCGACATAACTGAGTGGTTCACTTTGTAAGGATTTTACATTGGAAGAATTAAAACAACATAGCCATGCAATTTTACATACAGGTGTATTTACTTCTGGTTGCAGAAACATGTGTGCTGTGTAAATCTGCAGGGTTTTGGTGGTTGTTCTTATAGAATTTTCAATCAAAGAGAAGTAAGAATAGTATAGTGATTAATGTTGCAGCCCAAAACTCTTGCATCGTGATACCTAAACTTTTACATCCCATAATCACAAGCAGTAATACTGCTTCATAATACTTTCAGATCAGCTGAAATTCTGCTTCACTAACTTCTCCCACTAGTACTGCAGTAGTTAAAGATCAGTAATTGCAGCAATTAAAATTGACTTCTGTGGTCTTCAAACTCCTCTGGTGGATTGAATCTGAGTGCAAGAAGTCTACAGAAATATAATTTTCTTTCCTCCTCTCATTTGCCAATTTTATTACTATAGTTTCAATTATAATTAAATACAAGTAGCACTTTCTGTGCATTTGATATATTCAGCTTTGAAAACTTCTTATGTATTTTTTTCAATCCCAGCAATTTATACATGGGATTGATTTATTTTTTCCCTCCTTTTTCTTTACTTTTACACAGAAATGGAAAAGACAATAACACGAACTAAACCCCCCATCTAATCAGTCAATCTAGTTACAGCTTAGATTTTTACTGTTACATTGATCCCAGTTCAGCAGGGTACTTAACTTTTAGATTGATTTCAGTATTCAAGGGATTGTCAGTAATGCAATCCCACTAACATAGACTGTTTTAGGGAACAGTGTAAAGCACTGTGTTGAACTGTGGTCCACACAGTTTTCACTTTCCTCTCTATTTGCATGGCTTCTTTTTGACCTTCTGTTTTTTTGTAGTCTCTGAAGAAAAATATTGTTTAAGAAGTCTCAGCTCTTTAATGACTTCTTGTCATTGTTTCATTGTTCTATTTTCAGTATTTTCTCCTCTTATTCTAACTTTGTTGATTTAGTAGTACCAAATATGGTTAAATTGAGTTGTCCAGATCAGCACAACATCCCAGCAACAAGGTCAGCTCAAACTGTGAGCCGAGCATCCTGTATTGATGGAAAGGCTTGAAGAAATAATGTTGGTTGAGCAATCTGTTTGTACCTCCAAGCCACCATGTCCATCACCCCAAGAATACAGCCCTTCCTTTGGCTGAAGTTTCTTAGATTGAATGAGCTGATGAAAAGTGACCCACTTCAGCAAAGACCTCATTACCCACCACAAAGCTTTCTTCAGTAACATGAAGAGCCACTATCCTCAAAAACATGGAAATCTTATCAACGTATGCTCATGGATCCAGGAAGTCACTGAGGTTCCCTGCAAGCAGACTGGCTGTGATGCCACACCTCTATGGTTGCCACAGGCAGCAAAAGCCTTTGAAGGTCCAATAGAGAACAGATTCCAGATACCCTTACACATAGATGGGTTAGCCAAAAACCAGCATAAGCCAGCTAAAAATTAGAGGACTTCAACAAATAGTACAGGTTGGTCCAGTCTAGCTGTTGCCTATAGGAATAAGCTATGATAAAGTGGTTGAAAATGCAGAGGTCCCCCTCTGTTTTATGTACAATGAACCAAGTTTTATGTACAATGTACAAAATTCTTGCTCAGCCTTTTCAGTCAGAAATGGAATGAACGGTGAACTCAAAAATATATCAGAAAACAAAAGAACAAAAGAATCATATAGCTGTTCTTTCTGAGGCACTTTAAGAAATGTCAAGACATCAGGCATATGACATCTGGAGAAAACACAAACAGCATCAATTTTGCCTTGATCACCTTTCCTGCCCCGGGTTGTTTGCTGAACACCACCTAATAGTTCAGATTTCAAAAGGATTTCTGGTGGTTTTATTATCTCTATAGTTATTAATAAAAACAAAACCAAGCTACTTTACCCTTTATCCTTCTGCCACTAAATGTTTCTGATGTGGCAATTCTGTTCCCTTTTGCATTTTGCTGTCTTGTCAGATTTGCTGAACCCTCAAGTGCAAGAGGTGGCATGATGAAATAGAAACTGGCAGAAAGTACATTAAAGTTGTTATCACCTGAGGACAAATCCTGTCAAGTGAACCACAAGGAAAAAGACTTCCATCTGGAAACAAGACAAAGAGCATACAGGTAAACCCAGTAATTCCACTACTGCTTTAGCAGCCATTCAAAAATGTGAAAATATAAGATGAGGTATGAAAAATTATATAGAAGTAATGGGGCTCTTAAAAAAAAAAAAGACAGAAAGAGGCAAAGGTGAGAAGGAAAACAGTTTTAATTTCCCCAGTACTGAAATGTGTTTTGAAAGGACATTACATAAAATGAGCAAAAGGCAACCTTTTGGTTACACACGACAAGGGCTACCATCAGAAGACACAAGGACCCAAGAATTATGAATTTGAAGAGCTTTTAGGTTTTTGGCCATTCAGCAAAATATTTCTGCAATTCTGCATTTTTATTTACTACAAAGAGCTGGTTCATCCTTTCTGTGTTCTCCAGATGATAACAAAATGTTTTATATCTTGGTACACAGACCAGTTTAGCTGATAGACAGTAACCAGGGCTTAAAACCAAAAAACCTAGGAGTGATAACCTCAAGTTTCAGCACAAATTATTTAGAGAGCAATGTATGAGCTCGAAGTTTGTGCTGACTATGCAGACTTAAATGCATCTCAGTAAAACCAGCAGATCCACTGAGAATACTGCCATGACAACTCAAAGAAAAAAAGAATTACAAAAGACAGGATTTTTGCCGATTTATGCCTGCAGAAGTGATCAGATTGCTCCCACTTTTATACTTGCAATGGCTGACCAAGCTAGTAACTAACTGCCCCAGAGACAACTGCAGTATATCATAACTTTGCTTATTACATGGAATACATCTACATGCTAATCACAGCAACCTATACCTAGCTGAGTATTTCTAAAAACTAGACTCCTTGAAAGTACAAAGATGCGGCACTCTCTTCTTCCATCACTTTCTAACCTCCTTCCCAGATTTTGCATGATAACATCTCTAGTCAGTTGTTACTGGTTATTCATGTACACACAACTTCTACACATAGTAAGTCCCCTGACACTGTTTCTGAAAAATTAAATCAATGGGCACTGAGCATATAGAGCTGTCAATTACTGAATATCATTAAGGAAAAGTTTTTATGTATTTCATATACAAGTGCATGCACATTAGCAGGATGAGTAACCAGAAACATAAGCTGCAGTGGAACCTGGATTTCATTCACACGTTTTATGGGTTCTCATGTTAAAGAGTTTGGGTTTATTTCCACATATGTGCATTTTCTGCATGTCAGAAAGAAATGCAGAGGAAGGTACTGTAATCTCTCCAAGCCTCAAATCAGCAGCTGTGTGCTAGGTTCTGTTAAGCCAGAGAGGTACATGTCTAATGAGGGAAACTGATTATGATCAAACTAGTTAGACCTTTTATTTTTAAGTAACGCCATATCCCAGGAATTAAACCCAAAAATACTGACTTTATCCATCATTATAAAAAATGACCCAAACATCCATCCTGCTTTGGTTTGTGCATAGCTGCATAAAACTTTATCATTTACTTGTAAATGTATTAGAACATTACATGTATTAAAACATGAATGTATAAAGGTTTTGTAGGCCATAAATGTGCATACTCAATGTTAATCTTATTCCATTTTTACACACACAATTAAAACATGGAAAAGAATTCATGTCATAGGAGATAGAGCATAAATACCACGTAGTGAAGAAATCTGCTGTACAGAGCCACAGCCTTATTTGTGGAAAACGCATATTTCAGTACTACATAACTATTTCTTACTAATACTGCATAAAAAAAGCTGTGTTTGAAAAGTGTTGGAAAATAAAACAGTAGAGGCTTCAAGCACTTGCTTCTAAATCTGTGTTTGAGCAAGCTAGGGGTGTACAAAGGCCAAAGACCATTCAGAACATAGTATCAAATGTGACAGCATCAGCCCCAAAGTGAGCATGACACCAGGGCCCTGATATTTTTACTGTCTGATAAGAATTTTGGGGGCTTTCTTGCAAAACATCATTTGCCTTTTTGAATCTGTCTGCCTGACTGCTGCTTCACAGAGCTGTGACAAGCAACAACTACACACTTACGATTACAAGATGCATATATTTGAGAGAACCCAGATGTGTCTGCTGAACAGAAAGTGAGAACAGAAAGGGAAAGGGAACAAGGTGCCCCCAAAACTCTCCATTTCCTAAATGACACAGTTTTCCTGAGTTCTTGGAGGGAGCAAAGAGTTCGATACAAGTTTCTCCACTTGGGTGAAGGGTCTGCAGTTTCCTTGATACAAGTTTCTGCACAGAGAGGGTCCCCAAGCACTGTGGTGTTGTCGAAGTGGAAACGCACACATCAGATAGCACATTAAGTGTGACTACCCTTGAAAGAAGCCGCTGCACGGTATCTTCTGGGACGTGTCTCTTGTCACACGCTTCTGCTCTCAGCCTTGTGCTGACGCTAGAAGCTGTGCTAATGGATATCAAGCTGGGCCATGAAATAAGTCTCTCAAACATCTTTGTGAGTTTTCTTTCCAGTTTAACTTTCTGACATAGCAGTGTGTAATGATAAAAAGCAGCACAATGAAGGAAGCAAAGTGTAGTGCCAGGACCCTGCTCCTCTGGCAGCCACTCCTAAGGGGAACACATCTGCATTTGTCCTTCATAAAGCTGTCAAAATCATATATTTTATAAAACAGACCTTCCAAAATGAAGTAAAAAAAGGCTTTACTCGCATTAATAAATATTTAATGTGCTCAGCTATCAGGTGAGTGATGACTGTAAGACAAAAACTTGGACAAATCAGCAAAAGTTTCTGTGATTGCAAATGCAACAAACACCAGTTCAGTATGGATGAAGTTTTTATCAGAATTTAAAAGAAAAAACAAATGCAAGCAAAAGGAATCCTAAAATTCTAAAATCCTAAAATCCTAAAAGTCTCTGTTTAACTGTTTTCAGACCTAAGTGCAGCAGAGCTCTTCTATGAATGTCAGTAACTGGAAGCCTATGGCACAACTCCATTCCACTCTCATTTGAAATGCATAGTGAAAATCATTTATCTGGTGTTCTGTTTGACCAATTATATGAGGAATTTCAGCTTTTGAAGTACCCTGCTTCTCCTTGTACATATACTTAATCAGAAAGGTAAAAGTCCATACTAAAAGTACAATATATCTAAAACAGAACCAGATGTTATTTTGCTAACTTGGATTTTGTACTGCATTCATAGCTGGCTCCTGCGACTTAAAAAAAGCTCACACCAGAATTGGAATTTACAAAAAGGATTATTCTGTTTGTTTTTCTGATGTTCATTTCAGATATTATAGAACCTCTATTTTGAATACAAAAAGAAGTCCTTTTTGATCCCAGAATTTCTAACTCTTAAAACAATGGGAGCTTTTGAAAGTAGGTGACCGTTGAGCTGATTCACCTGATTAACTGACATAAGAATACTTATACAAAAAGGTAAATGAATATATGTTATTGAATTTATAAATTCTACTTTAAAAATCTATAGATTACTTAAAAGCAAACATAGTTCATAAGAAAAGTTTAATCCATAGGTTTCTTTTTTCTTTTTTGGCTTTGTTTGAATGATCCTTCATCCAAAAGCTACATGCAGACATGAGAAAACAGAGAGCTAAATTAGCAAACTCTGTCAATTCTGTCATTACCACAAACAGAAACTCCTTTTAGGGTTTTTTGTAAGGAACTCTGACATTTTCAGTTGATTCAAGCAGCCCAAGACAGTAGAGATAGCCATTTCCAAAAGAGAAATCAATGTCCAGGGTGTGTCTTCAAGTCATGCCGAAATGGCTGAGATAAATTCTATCTCAATCTTTGCCATTGCTCAGCATCCAACTATAAACTATCGTGGATCAACTTTGACTTATTTTGCTTTGCTTAGGCCAAAAGCATTTTGTTAAGTTGCTGTAAAGGTTTTGCATCTTTGAATGCCTAACATTAGACCAAAAGCACAACCCGGGTTAACAAGACTTTAAGGAAGCCATAAGGAAACCATCCTTTTTTTCTTTTGCCTTTAGTTCAGAGAGTATCCAGTCTACCAGTCAAGTTGATACACCAGAAAACAGTTCCAGCAACTTCGACCTCCATAACCTCATGAGTCAGGAAGACTAAATCCTATTGTGTGTTATGCGCCATCAGAGTAATACAGGAGAGATCAAGACTTTCATGTGTTGTAAGCTCCTGTGATGGTAAGGAACATGTTAGGTGAAAATATTCCTAGGAGTGGATTACAGACTACAGAAAAAGTGATGAACAATTTATCCATGGGTGAATACAGATGCCCAGTATTAGAGAAATTCATTAATAGCAGGAGGACTATCAGAGCACTTGTGCAATTTTGGCCAATTACCAATACTACTAACAATTCCCTTCCAAACTCTACAATTCCCTTCTCATGCCCTCATTCATCCTCCCTGAAAACCCCAGAAGCCAAATTATATGTCAAGAGGAGAAAATGTTCTTGGCTTCTTGAGGCATCTAAGAGGAGAAATTTTGAAACATGGGATTAATTAAATGCAAATCTAAATATGGTGCAACAAATCATGCAAATTAAGTATTAACATATTTATGACCGAACAATCAGCAGGAGCCAAAATATGTGTAGATAAGCTATAAATCATTAGAATCACTAGTTAGTACAGTACATAGAATATATTTATCCTTTTCAGTATTTAAATGAAGACACATGGAACATCTCACACAAACACTTTCATGATCTGTGTAAATATGCCTATTTCTTAATTGTCTGTGCTGTCACATAAAATTATGCATTATCAAAGATACGAACATGGAAGAAAGACCTGATACATTAATAAAAGGAGATAGAACACTGTGCAACAACAAAAAAGTATATCCTCTTTAACTCCCAATGGCCTTTTGGAAAGCAATGATAAGTTATCAGAAAGTGGTAGGTGAAATGAACGACCTCTTCAGACACAGTGAATCATAAAATCTCATGACTAGTGCTGGGGTTTTCTTTTTCTTTTTAAAAAACAAAACAAACAAAAAACCCCAAACCAAACCAACCAACCAAAAACCATCAAAAACTGAGCTCCAAACCTGTATTTTATGGAGAAAATTCAAATGTGCCTCAGTATGTTTAGTTTCCGGTATTTTCATGACATATCAAGTCCATCTTTCAAATCAGAATCATGTGAACAGTTATTACGTTAAAGAAACCATATATGAAGTTTAACAAGTTCAAGTGCAAGGTCCTGCACCTGGGTTGAGGCAATTCCTAAACACAGCTACAAACCAGGTGGAGACTGGATTGAGGAGAAAGACTTGGGGATGCTGCTTGATGAGAAGTTCCTCATGACCCAGCATGAGCGCGCTTGAGCCCAGAAACTAGCCATGTCCCTGGCTGCATCAAAAGAAGAGTGACCAGCAGGTCAAGGAAGGGGATTTTCCTGCTCTATTTTGTTCTCATGTGACCCTACTGCAGTCCTGCATCCAGCTGTAGGGCAACAGCACAAGAGGGACGTGGAGCAGTTGGAGTGAGTCCAGATGAGGTCGCAAAGATGCTCTGGGCCTGGAGAAGGCTCTGGCGAGATACTAAAGCAGCTTCCAGTGACTAAAGGGGCTACAAGAAACCTGGAGAGGGGAACTGGACAAGGGCCTGTAGAGACGGGACAAGGGGAATGGCTTTAACCTGCCAGAGAGAAGACTGAGATGAGCTTTTAGGAGGAAGCTCTTCCCTGTGAGGGTGCTGAGGCGCTGGCACAGGGTGCCCAGAGAAGCTGTGGCTGCCCCATCC